>JAQGCN010000734.1:0-15618 GCA_034699725.1 Friesea truncata | reverse complement strand
ATGCACTATTAATAGATTGTTCATGAACAATCATCCTATCCACTAATTCTTCAGGAATTTCGTTCCCCAATTTTTGAACCCAACTGTAGAAAGGGTTATGGAGAGGATTGCTCCAGGATAGGAAAGGAGCAACGAATGAAAAATTCCCGTGTTGACATGGCTAATTTCTTCGGAAAATACAGGAAACACATCATATGCTCTACGATTGTGGAGTTTTTCTTTTAGTGTGTCTCTCATTGTTGAAGTTATTCGCCTCTGTTGGTCAGTGGTTTAAAGTAATGTGAAAGTCCCTATGCTACTAATTTCTATAGTAATGGACGAGTCGATGTAGAAGTGTTTTTGATCATTATTATCAATCAATGAAATAACAAGTTTAATAATAACAATACTAACGCGAACAAAAATGAGTATTAAATCCTTCAAACTCACTATTGATACTCCCATTGCTTTCCTTAACAGGCAGATTTACACTGTTGAGAGTCATTTCGTCAGTGGGAAACAAGAATTTCCAATAAAGATAGCTATTAATAAAACGAATGGGAGTCTAATCTAGGAAACGTTTTTAATGAAATTCGCTATTTATACAGAAAGGCAAAAGCCAACGAACCTCGTTGTTGACAGGTATTACAAGTATTTCTACTTTTGGATTCAGCTTTCCTAAGTCGGATTGGTGTCTCTCTGTTCCGAAGAACGGATTTATTTCGCCAGTTGTTTTTCTTTTTGAGAGAAATGTTGAACCCATAATTTTTAGTGTTGCATCAATGGCCATGTTTATGCAACAGTTTATTACTCTATCCGTATCTTTTCCGGTAAGCAATGTAATTTGCAATTAATTTGGTAATTAATGTTTATGGTAAGCAATTTAACAGTAGTTTAGAATAGAGGTGACTCAAAATTTAACATACTGGGAGGAGAGGTCAAACATAAACGATTTCACTTTGCCCTATAGTAGCGGAGAAAAAAGAAATAAACGTAAAAGTTGATTCTTACAATTAAAATAAAACTTGTCAAATTGTTTTTTATCAGATGGAGCCTAAAATTGAGTTTGGACTCTTTAGATGAGTTCGGACTCAAGTATTCTTTTGCTCATTTTTGTTGGCTTTAGAATGAGTGATTACAATTGGATTGGAATAAATAATGACCGTTAACATAATTGCAGTAAAACTAAATGCACTAGTTGATCGTTAATGAAGTTATTAATAAATTAATCCTTCTCTTCCAATTTTTATATTTCAACGCATTTAGATGTTTCAAAGCATTGAAGTTATTATGAAATAAATTACGTTTTCGTATTATAGTTTTACTTAACCAACTTGACTTCCAGTCTACTGAACGAACAAGGAGTTCTTCGCCTCCTGAGGGCGATTTTTATTATAAATTCGACGGGAAGTAAAATAGAAGTGATAAATAAATCTTTCATCGACACATTTGTAACTGCAATATTTACAATTACTTTGATTGTGTCAGGCATTTCTGTAACAGGTGTTGGTGTTAGACAATAATAATCAACGTCACTATTTTCATAAATGACTTTGTCCACCAAGCAATTCTCCTTGTACACTAAAGAGTACACTCTGTCTTGTCCGCGACGCGGATAATCAAACTCAACTTCTAAGAAGGAATGAAGTCATGCGATTGAAGGTCAACTTCATTGTCAATGAAATCTCAATTACGAAAAAAAAGTTCCGTGATGGCAATCCCTCTTTCTAAAAGTTTTCTCACCCAGGTGTAAGACGTTCTGCACTTTTCTGTACTTTTCTGTTAGAAATGTCTGTAACATACGCGTCGTGCTCGTTTTGTGAAATATCTTGAACATTTCGTGGGCAATGTTTGCCAAGTTCAATGAATTTTTTATCAGTATATCTTTTCGCTCCAGAGTTAACTTCATTGAATAAAATCAAGCAGTTGTTTTTACTTGGGACGGTTCTAGTTTTGTATGGAATAAGAATAGGGCAAGCTACGAGTAAAAGAAATTATTGTATTGATTGTTTCACTTAGTGCTTAAATATTAAGAAATTTACCAGTAGTACTTTCAGATACATTTTTCACACGTGGAGGTTTACTGATATGACAGCAAAGAATATAAATGCTAGCGAAAGGAGACGAGATAACAAGAAGTTGATGAAAAAGTTTAACAAATTAAAACTAGAGAGAATTAAAACTAAGTTTCTTTCACTTTATGTTCGTTAGATCAAATGATGCTGATGTAGCTTTTCATCTCACTTTTATAAGGAATACGAATAACAATTACCTAATTCGTGACATTTAATTAATTAGGTCAGATCCCACGCCAGAATTTAGATAAGAGAATGACTAAGGTCATTTTAATGACCTTACGATAGAATGTCTCCGCTGTGATTGACCCAGAGATTTCTTCCGTGTTTAGATGTCGTATTGTCAGTGTCTAAAACCCTTGTGATTATGACCTTTCATAATCATTAATAATGTGACCTTTCATGATAATATCGAGTTTTGTAGTGGAGTAGCACTCTAATGAGTGATTCCAAAAGCAAAGTACGTAATATTGTTGTAAGCTAACTGTGAAGCATGTAAAAGTGCAAACGAGAAATCAATTACTACGCCTTGAGCGATAGTCTTAGTTATTCCTTGTAATTTAACATTCTTAACTACATCCAACATGAACCCTTCAATTGTTTGAGTATCATGATGCCTAGCAAAGCTTCTGCGACTGGGAATGTTGCTTTAAATTTAGTACTATGAGTAAATATTATAAATACAAACAAATAAATTCGGCCTCATTTAAATGGTGTTTTTGTTTGGTGTTACTGCGTTGTTTAGCTCTTTCTCTCTTTTCAAAAAATCCAATTAAAATTGTGTTTAGGGGCTTATCACAAACAACAACTCTCATCGTAGTGGAATGAGTTTGCTGAAATTTGTTTTGTATTTTCAAATTTCTCGATTTCAGATAATTATGCTGGAGTTGACATTATGGAAAAATCCTACTCCCAAAAATTTTTTTACATCACTAATACGTCTTTTCCTTTCAGTAACAACAATTTTTTTAAAAGATGTTAGCTCCAAATTATTGATTTCGGGCACTTTATATGTTGTCCATGTAAAAAATCGCTGAAATATACAAAACGACGCCCACACTGATTAGCTTCCAGCTTATGATAAAACTTAACAATTAAGAAAAAATGTTATTCATTATAATGTAATGCTAAACGACTATTGCATACTGGAAACAATAGCCAATGAGAAACGTTAAATTGAACACACAATACATTACACGCCTTTGATTGTTAATTAAAATATTAATTTTTTGACTTCTTTGTTGATCACTTTAGGGCTCCTTCTTTCTACATTTAGATTTTAATCAAAGATAACTTACTTCGTAATCCGAAGCTTCCAGTTTTTTAACTGGTGACACATTTTTGGGGATCTTATCTCGAAAATAAAAGTTACATTGTTGGAATGAGTGTGACTTAACATGATATAGTCCTGGAACTGTGCGCATTTTATTGTATCTCTAGTTTCGTACCACGTGCAATTTATTGGTGATTGACTACAAGAGTTGTAGTCCAGCTGCTTTGAGCATTCTTTAATAATTTAAAATAATTAAGATAAACAAATCTTTAACATCAAACTCTGTAATTTTAATGGCTTTTACAGCGGTTGAGGATGAAATTCATAAACTCAATGAGAAACTTCTTAAGCAGTTTAGCGTCCATTTATGACGCTTCACACTTAGACTTCGAAAACAATGAAAATGTTTAAAAACTTACATCCAATTTGCTGGTCAATATCTGTAAGGTTGTAAGGTTTTCGTAATGATTTTTGCAGAAATCTACAGGATTAATATTTCTGTCTCTATGACAATCTTTTTTCAAAATTTTAAAATATGACTCCACAGTAGCGTTGGTTTTTTAAGTAAAATCCGCAAAGATCCTCCAAAGAAAGGATAGTAAGCAATGTAATTTTTTTGAAAGTATTTAAGAATACAGGTGACGTAGAATGTCCTGAACTGGTCTATAGGTGCGCATTGAGACAACAGTGCTTGTCCAATGAATAGTAAGAAAACTAAATGACAATAGTTATTAATTGTAAATTAAAGTGTATTGTCTTTCTTTTTGAGATACATGTTTAATCCATAATTTTAGTGTTGGATTTGGTACTCTGCAGCGTCAGTACCAGGACCACAGTATCTTAGTAACATAGTACTTGATTTTTTAAGTAATTTAAGTATTTATTGTGTAATGTGAAATCCAACTAATAGATCTTTGCTTGCCATTTACAATTTAGTAATAAGATCTTTAGCGTTATTTGATTGCGAATTCCATGCATCGTACATTGACACTGTATTATGGAAAACTTTTGTCGAATTACATGTTCCAGTTGTCCAGATATTATGTATTTTATATCCATTACAATTTTGTTGGGTAGAATTTAGATTTGATTATTTTACATACAGTTACTCATGTTAATGTAACAGTTTATTACGTTATCCGTGAGCCATTCTTTTCCTGTTAGCGTGGCTAAATCTTTCATCGTTCCTGAAAAATTCTTATTTTACTTTCATATTTTTTAGCCTTAACTATAATGATGATGATGATGACTGATGATAATATTATTAAAATGTTCTAAAAAAGCGGTTGAAAGCACATAAACAAAATATATGATGATAATCAATATCTAATTATTTTGAAAACTGAAATCGGCAAATACGCTCACCCTTGATCTAACTGATCTGATGCTGGAATAAATGATAATTCGGATAGAAGCAAGCTCAAATAGGAGACGACTGGAGAAGAGGAGATTCTGCCAATGACTGGCGTCCCTTTTTAGGTTTTCTTTCCTCTCGCGAATTCCCATCTGGAATTCGCAACGTATGTTTCACCTCAAAATTGTACCCTGATCCGTCGCGATCGAAATGAGCTGTCAGTTCCCTGCTCATTTCCCCAATAATGTCCAAAATAGTTGGAATTCCTGGACTAGGACCTTAATTAATAAAAGTAAATAATAAATATACTTAAAACCAAAGAGATTAAAAAATTCGATTTGTCCCAGTGCATTGGCTCTGTGGCACATATTTATTTTCAATGAAACATACTCGGATAGCGGACCAAATCGGGGTTGTCAGGGAAGGGTTGTTATACAACCTGAACGGGTAGTTGTTAGTGATCCCGGCATCACAGAATTAGTCATTCGTCATATAACAATATTGAACAGTAACATAGGGATTCCTATGTCTTTTCATCTTAGTTTATGAGCTTCGTAACTATTTATTTTGATTTGACTGTCTGCCATAATAACTTTTGTCATCAGCTAGGCAGTGTCTGTTCCAAACATGACATTATGCATATAAATGAGTTCCATTTACTCAAATCACTTAACATATTGTATCTATAAGTAAGAATCACATACACAAGAGTACTCTTACTAAACGTTTTAACCGTTTAGCTTACCTTATTGTGAAGAAGCCTTCCAAAGTCCCCCAATCCAAAATTCCTCTTCTGCCTCCAAGAATCCAACTCCGAATGTTCTTTCAGGCTCTATCAATGTTGCAGCCATTGTCATTACCTTTTTGACAAGGCCTCAAGTTAACGGTGTCCAATAGAACAATGGATTGTTTAGTTGGTTTTCCAAAAATTCGAAGGTATATTATTCTTTAAGTCTGGGAACATACGATCATTCAAGATGCTTTTGATGAGATCTATCCAATTTCTGTAGAGTTTGGTAATCAGCAACGTCAATTCACTTTATTTCATGCCCAAAGTAATTTAGGGCATTAATGGTGAATTTAGGAGTATTTGGATTATAAAATCCAGAAAGTGGTTCTTCAGTATCATATGATATATATATGTTATATATGTGTTAACATTTCTATCCTTTCTAAGCATACATTCCTTAGTTTGAATTGCTTGCAACCCCTTAGTTTTTAGATCTGGTCTATTTTTATCAAGAAAGAATTTAGTACAGAGGATTCAAATAATTATATTCTGCTCATTTACCTACCACCATTCTCTGATGTTACGCTTACTCGAAACGCAATTCATATTTACATATTTCATCATTTTAGTCACCCGGCCAAATTGAATCGTAAGTAAGGATTTTTATCAGTACATTCTATTTTACTTAATGGACTTCTTTCATTATTGTGGAGTAACGCAACTCCTATGACTTCTTCGTCTGTTGTAGTTGTAACGAAGAATGAAGAGCCCGGCCCCCTGCCTTGCCTGGAACTTCGCTCTGCTTTTCACATATGCATCCGATACGAGTAAAGGTCCTTGCCCTGGTGTCATTCCTCTCCCCCAATTATAAAAAGTCCGTTGGTAGTCGATTTTAATGACCAAAGAGAGGCCACGAGTTCTATCGTTGGAGCCTAAAAATTATATACAAAGTCTTTATAAAATTATATTCAAAGGTTTGTTGCTTTCTCTCAATTGTTCCTTCTTTTTCCTATATTTCTCTTTCAATTTTTTATATTTGTCTAAGATCTATTATTTCAATGGTACAATGAAGATGTTAATTAGTCTGTATTTAAAAAACTCAAGTAGTCTTACCTCATTGACGCCGGTTTGCCCTTTCTGGGCAACAGCTTTTTTGATATCACTATGATTAAGCTTTATGTTATTGCAAAATACGATTAGATATTGTACTATTTTCCGAGATACTGGAAACGAATTACCAAATACCGCATTCTTTCTATCCCGCTTGCTGATCGTGAGGAGAAACACGTGTTTTAGCAACCTCCATTGGGACAATGGAATCGACTAAATAAAGAAGTGAATGAAAATTAAAAGAGTGTAATAAATAGATATTAAGAATAAAGAATTTAATTTTTAATAACTTTCTTTCTAATCCTTCGTCCAATCCTCGTAATTTTTTCTCCCTTTCACTAATTGTCAAATCATTGAGGCAAGCTCTTATGGAGAAATAGAAGTAAATATGTTATTTTAATGTAACAACTTCGCTTATGTAAATTAACTTATTCATACTTACAGATGAAAGACGCACCCGCTAAACGGTGTAGAGTTTAAATTTAATGGTATTCCTATTTAGGGAAAAAATTCTACCGGTTCCAGACATTTATGCACACGGGTTAATAATGTCCCATGCAAACTTGGCCACAAATTATTGAGTTATCAAAATAGGCGCATTACAAAACCGGAGTCATGACACGAATAAGAGACGAATTGAGTTACTGAGGATTAGTTTATTACGGTAATAGAGATGCTACATTTTTTTTAAATGATTAACATTTATATATACATATTATCTTACATGCGCAAAGCACAATAAGTATTGGGGTTGGATGAGATCTTTCTGCTGGAAAGCCGTATTCCGCCCTTTGCTTATTATTCAAAAATTGCATGGCATCCAACCTTACCCGACTCGTGCATATGGGTCTATCCAACTAATATAAATAAAATTTATTGAAAAAATTTATTAGTTAAAACAATTAGCATTCTTAGGTTTCATCAACATAAATTAACTTTGCTCGTTCTTCGATTAGTAGAGCGTTGTCATCGAGCATCTTTTAAGGAATATCTGCCGTAGAACTGCAATATATTGTTTTTGGATAAATCCAGCTCTTTTCTTGATTTTTCCGTGTCGCCAGTTCATAGCCAACAAAACTCTTCGGAAACTCAAGAGTGAGAATTTAAAACATTCTCTTTGACGTATAAAATTTTCGTAAAGTTCTGAGACCTTGGCAGCTATTTGTTGTTTGGTGATCCTTCTGATATTCTCCATTGTAAAAGCAAATAGTCATTTCGTTGAACAGGAGGTGTTTTTGTTAGTTTAAATTTAGAGTAAACTCTGGGAAGAAGGTTGTCAACAAATCGGCTAAAGGAAGCCTCCAATACACCTGTTATATTTGTGCATTCAATATCCATGTTTAGAATAGCTTCTTGAGTGCATTCAGCATACGATGGATACATAGATTTAACAAAATTCTTGAAAACTTCTTGAATGCTACATCAAAAATGTAGTTATATGTTTAATAATATGTATATGTATAAATAATAAACAAATGACTTCACCTTTCATTAAATTCTTTGTCCAGCATCGTAAGAGATTTGTCGGCGTTGACTACTAACTTGTTAAAGTTGCTTCCGCATTCCATACAGAGAAAAAGAGTCCCCTTTTACCTGGCCGCCATGTCTGGAAATAATGAACATCGTAGGACAATACTCATGGTGTGCTGATTTGCAATTTCGGCATTCGAAAATTATCACTCCCTTAGGAACTTCTTCATTACAACCAATAAATTATTATAATGTATCTAATACAATATTTTATTGTATCGTGAATTTTCTATGCTTGAGTAGCCGTTTACTACACAAAAATATGAGGCGTGCTGCGCCTTTTAAGATCAAGTTTAACAAAAACAAATAGAAGAACAAAAATTAAAACTCCAACTGTTCAACTGTTAATCTAAAAAGAATAAAATCATACACTTTAATTTTATAACTTTGCTGATGCAATCTTCCACATATTGGGAAACAACCACATCTATGCCATACGAATTAACAATACCGACGTGAGTGGCTTGAGTATTAATCAGCTTCTCAATATCAATATTTTGTTCAACACTTTCGAGTCCAATATTTAATGTTTCCTTAAATGTATGATCCCGACTCACAAAAGTTGCGGATCCAAGATAACTGCATGCGAGAAGTCCATGTCCACTTCAGATAAAATTTGTTCAACTCGTAAGCAAGCGTGCACTCCACAAACATGTTCACCACGCTGTTGCACAACGATTTCGACTATAGGTTCTCCCCAGCTTCCTTCGCCATATTCTGTGCTATCATTGCTGCAAATGGTGTAACACTACTTCGTATTTCCAGAAAATGGAATACACTTGTGAATAAATTTTAAATGCTAGGAATATTATACTCAGTGAGTATAGCTTCGGCTATTGGGAAAGACATGTTCAAATCCATTGATTTGCCCAGCATTGTGTAAATAAAATCTTTCGATATTTTTGGTTTATTATGTTAATTGTATTCTATGGATTCAGTAGGGACCTTCACTATGCCTCCTGTACTATCAACGTGTATTATAACATTTTCCAGTTTCCGTAAGTCGATAAATGACTCAATCTGCTTGTTGGAAAACATATGCAAAGAAAATGGAATGACAGAAACCAACTTGATGAAGCCATTTAAACTGCTGATATAGCAGGGCTAAAAATATCATGATTCATAACAGTGTGAGTTAAAGAATTATAACTTCGTTGAATAGGGGACTTCATAAAATTAGGGATGAACGCAAGCCATGTCAAGGGTTAAGGAGTCGAGTTTCAACTCGACGGGCTTGTGAAAGCTTGCTTTAACAATTCCTGTTTAACAGGCCAATTTAACGACTTCAAAAATATGGAGAATATTTTCATAAGCATTGTAAGCTACCTGTGATTGTTTTTTACTGAATGATTTTCCTTGATCTGCATGTTTTTCTTGCAAAGCAAATGAATAAACGCGGAAATGACGAATGTGCTTCTCTAATGTCCCTTTTTCTCCAATTTGAATTCTGGTGTTTGGACTTGGGCATGAGCCACTCAACTTATTTAGCTCTCGAAGGTGTCTGTGTCAGAACAGAAAACTCCAACAACAATAAAACGTTGTCAGAAGAGAAGTATTGGGGTATCCCGGTGATGACCTCCAGAGACAGCTCTTAGGCATGTAAACATGCCACATTCAAATCTACCTGAAAGTGAAAATTATTAGGATTAAATTATATTTACTACTTCAAATTCTAACTGCTTCAAAGATAGAACTTAAGATAACCAGACTTGGTGAGTGGAGTACATGTCAATTGCATTTGTTGGATCCACATACAACTGAGTATGACACATACTCATCAATTCGTTAAATTTTTGATCTTCCTCATATACGGAAGCAGCTACATCTATGCCAAAAGAAATTCCGATAACAACGTGGGTGGCTTGAGTATTAATCAGCTTCTCAATATCAAAAAAAAATTCGACACTTTCGAGTCCAATATTTAATGTTTCCTTAAATTCTCAAAAAAGTTGCGGATTTAAAATTGCTTTCCGTTTCGCTCATCGATAATAATGAAGCAGATCCAGACGCTTCGACCATTCCTGACAACAATTCAACACTGACACTTGCTGACTAATATCCATTAAACTGTGTTTTTCTTTCTGGAAGGGGATAATTCCATTTTAGAAACTCCGGAGAAATGGCAATATTTTTAATCACCGTTTCGTTGATTGCAGAAATGTTCCTCTTAAAAACCTTTCTTCCATGTAAGAATCGACTATTAACATGATCATACATCGTCCCAATTGAGACGAACCTGTTAGAATCTTCTAACAGTTCTTGTTAGCAATGTCTATAACTAAAACATACGCGTCGTGCTCGGTTTGTGAATTATCTTGAACATTTCGTGGGCAATGTTTTCCAAGTTCAATGAATTTCTTATCCGTAAATCCTCTGGATCTAGAGTTAACTTCGTTGAACAAAATCAAGCAATTGTTTTAACTTGGGACGGTTCTAGTTTTGTATCGAAGAAGATACAGCTAATAATAGAAGATACAGATAAGAAGAATCAACAGCATTCAATATTTGCCCATGTAGGGCAAGAGAAACTTAAGTTTGCTGCTTTTTTCTTAATTCCACCTAAAAGTAAAAATTACATGTTAAAGTCTCGTTAAAACTGAAATACTAAGTAGGAAATGTAGACGGACGGACACAGCATTCTCATACTGTGTTTCAAGTTTGAGGTTTCTTGTTACAAAAGAGAAAAATTATTTACCGTGTTCAAGTCTCTGGGCACTGTTGTCTTATATTCCTTGATGTCGTAAAATTTGCTGAGGACATCAACGACTGCCTTTATAATATTTTTTGTCGCTGTTGCATTGATGTTAGTTCCAGAAAGGAGTCGTAGAATATACACCCCCCCCCCTCCACCAAATTTTTAGTAAATTGTAAGGAAAAGCCAATGAACCTCGTTGTTGACCGGTATTATAAGTGTTTCGACTTCTGGATTCAGCTTTCGTAAACCGCATTGGTGTCTCTCTGTTACGGAAAATGGGTTTATTTCGCCAGTTGTTTTCTTTTTACAAGAAAAGTTGAATCCAAAGCATTTGTTGTTGGGTTTGGGGCTCTATCGAGTGCCATGTGTATGTAGCAGTTTATGATTATTTTCAGTAAGCCACTCTTCGCGAATTATTGAGAGGAAGGATAAAGTTGATACATTTTTGCAAAACGTAACAAAATACAAGTACTCCTAATTCTCTTCAAAAGTGAATTCCACTGATTGGAATGATGGCAGTGTTGGTCAAGGTAAATTTTCCTTAGAATTAAAGATAAATTCTTCATTAACATGTTTAATTTAATTAAGATAGATTGGAATAATCCTAATCTTTATCCACGTAGACTGCAGTGGATTTCCTCTGTCATTATTAAACCATTTCACCAATCTTTCAATCGCAAATGGCAGCGTATTCTTTAATACAAGCGTAATTGGTAATTGAAACAAATCTCCGTTACATTATAAGAGTTATAAATGTGAAATTCTTTTCCATACAGATAATAGTTTCTTTTTAACTCCTGATACAAAATAAATAAATTCAACTGTGAGATCAACATTTTACTTTAATATGATTTTAGCTAATCAACCTATACTCTTTCCTGATTGGCCGAATATTGCACATCTACGTGCGGAGTTTGGCGTCTTTTCATTTTGACTTCTATACACCTGTATATCTAAATCCTTGCCAGCCTCATACAAAGATGCTAAATTTTTTGAACCTCAACTAATGTAAAAGCTATACAATTCATTTGTTCCTCTCTCAAACCGCCTGAAGTAAGAAAAGTTTTGTGAGCTATGCAATGGATCAAAATGAGATGGCTCTTCCCTGTAAATGTTTTAACAGCAACATGTAATGAATTATATTTACCTTGTTAGACGCTACCTCTGTCACTAACAAACACGGCAATATTTTCTTTAAACCATTATGAAAAATCTTTTTCTCTTCTTATGACTGGTTTCCAGTCAACCATAAACTGAAATGAAACCTCCTATGAGGTTGGTTCATTTTATAATATGCTTTGTGTGCGGTATGAGATAGATGTGATGTCATTTTTTTAGAAGATATTTTATTCGAATGGTAAGCATCAATGTTAAATCAGGTTAACGAGATTAATTCAACTATTTTGGGATGAAGCTCAATAGGAATATTTTATTTTGCTCCAACTAGAACTGATAATACGAAGTTTGACGTTGTTTCATAGTATTTCTTGTCTGTGTTTTTATATGCTGGCTCTATCACGGCATTCGGGCTAGCTTTCTGTTTTAACTACGCTATAGGTTGGGTAACGGGAAGCTGCTTGATGGGAGTCGTCCTCATCATCATGTAATAAAATATATCTGTTAACTTTTCTATCCTTTTTAAGCATACCTTCCTTAGTTTGAATTGCTTGTAATGTAATGTAATCTTATTCCGAACTCGTAATGGTCTTTGTAGAAATCTACAGGATTAATATTTCTGTCTCTATGAAAATCTTTTTTTAAATTTTAAAATATGACGCCACAGTAGCGTTAGTTTTGTACGTAAAATCTGGTATTACCTTGGCAGGAATTGCTCCTACAAAGAAAGGATAGTAAGCAATGTAATTTTTTGAAAGTAGTTAAGAATAGAGATGACGTAGATTTTAGCTTATGAATCCAGGAAGTCGGATGAAAATTTAATACACTGGGAGGGGTGGTCAAACATGAACTGAACAAGCACATGTTGAGTTCTTCGTCCCCTGAAAGCGATTTTTATTATAAATCCGACGAAAAGCAATTATAAATTATAGAATATATCGTGGCTGTAAGAATGAATTTTTAAAATCTTTGTCGACCGCGTCAAGACAAGTTCAGCTTCAGAACTATGGAAGACAGACGACTCTTAGAAATATATGGGTTTTGGGGAGGGCTTAAGAAAATCCATGCATTCCGCATCACAATCCTCTCCGTATATGATAATATCATCGCACAACTTTATTCCATTCTTGATTGACCTGGAGGTTTGACGTGATCTCTACCTTGGATACGTGTTAGTTGGACAATGCATTACCTTTGCTCATTTCCCCAATTATGTCCAAAATAGTTGGAATTCCTGGCTGAGGACCTTAATTAATAAATAATAGATATGCTTATAATAATTAATAGAAAATCAGATAGATTAGCAGAGAGTTCCATTGGAAATTACGATTGTTCGTTCGCTCTCCAAACACTCGTAGCACATGTTTATTTTCAATGAACCAAACTACGATAGATTGCCAAATCGGGGTTTATTAGGGAAAGCCAGGTTGTTATACAACCTGAACGGGTTGTTGTTAGTGTTCCCGGCATCACAGAATTCGTCATAGCGTCCCAAGCTTCTTGTTGCTTTTCACTTGGTCTCCATTCAATGTACGTCATTTATCTGTGTAGGTATACTCAAGCTGTCATCTTTCATGATTGGATTAATATTTTCTCACCCTTTTTTATCAAGAGAGTTAAATTCCCTTGTCCTTCTGCAGGGTCTTGTTCAAATAGAATGCTGTCGGAAGTCGTAGATCAAGAAGCTTGTTGCTCAATAACTTTTATGAAACTTTTCTGCTCATTCATTATCTTGTTATGGAGCAGTCTGAAGTCCGACTCCAAGTACATTTCTATCTAGAATTATAAATTATAACTAAATTTAATCAGCTAAACCGTACTAAATAAATAATATAGTAATTGCTTTTATTACATTAGGATTAGCATCATCTTCACTAAACGTCATGCGATCTAAATGTAATTTGTCTTCAACTTTTAGATGTACAAAACCAATAAGTTCCATGCATCGGTAAACGTAGGGCAAAGTAATTGCCTACCCGAGAGTGGGACACAGAATCCTGTGCGCTGAATACAATACTTTGCTGAAATTAAACTTGCCACCTACAAAAAAAATAATAAAAATTTAAAATACACATTTTATAGATTTCTTTTGCTAAAGTTTATATTCATTTAGCTTACAATACTTATCACCAAGTTCCAACCTTTTCAAAATCAATTGATCAGCCGTTTCCATCAGATTTACTTCTCCAAATTCAAGAAGATCGTCTGCCACACATACCTCATTTACTAGGGCCAATTTTTCTATATTTGGGAGGTTAATGAACCAGTTTCGTTTTACTACACAATATTTAATTTGAAATTGGATAAGCAACTCCAAAAATGTCGCTGGTTGCTCTTTAAACTTCAAACTCATCTTTCAAATCTTGAGCAGATTCTACAGTATTATTGTAGTACACTGCCTTCTCAAAACCAGTTAAAAAATATACTTGGTTTGGTTTCCGTCAAATAAGTTAGAGAACACCAACTTTTGGTATGATATTTATTAGCACTCCATGCAGCTCCACTATCAATTTTCGGATTTGAAATAGGTTGTTGTGATTTGGAATAGGCATAGAGAATAGTGAAATTACATGGGTTATGGAAAGCCAAGTGCCTGATAACGAAGTAATGTTTGACACTGATTACGATTTGTTTGTTTGTATTCTTATACAAGGTGGAAACCCAGAAGGAATCCGTGCTCACTACGTTGCAGTAATATGATAGGAAACGCAAAAATGCTTGTATGCTAGACATCCAGGAATTACAAGAATGAACAAAAATCTTAAAGCGTCTTATGTAGAATTTATTGTATTTATTTATTGGATGTATTTTATTTGAGGAGAAACTAAATAATTTTTTCAATTAAACTAATTTTATAGATTTATTATTTTCAATACATTTTTTTCGAATTTAAAAAAACTGGACACCTGCATCGCCCATATCAAATGTCAAATGCTTAAGTTTAAAGTAGGGGATAAGCGATTTCTTCAAACTAAAACTAAAGCAGTTAGCCGAACCAGCATGGCAGTGTTTGTGTTTTTGTTTGAAGAAATGTTGTGTGTGACGATTCCACACGCAAAAATATAAAAATTCAAATAGCGGCAACGGATTTTGTGTTAGAGTTTCACACAGATTTTCAACCGGTAAATCTCTTTTTCCGTCTGAAACAAGAACAGAAACCGGGCGCGAAACTAGGAGGGAAAATCAATTTAGCGGTTCTGTTTGAGTTTTTAGTGAAATCGCGTTTCCGGTGGTTTCAGGTCAATCGGTTAACAGATGTGACCTCTAGAGGTCACCAAAGTGAACATAGTCTGCTAAAGTTCAGCGTGGAAGATTTTTGTTATGCTAATGCCAGGTTTGGCTAGCCCCAAATTCTGATTTCTGAGGTCAAAAGTACGTGATCCGTGGACAAAGAAAAATTCCGACTTTCGCCGGAATTTGACCTTTGAGCAATTAATCGTTTTGGCCTTCATATTCAGCTGTAAAAAGTTGGTCGAGACCCTTAAAACAGAATTTACATAATTTCTAAAAAATATGCCAGCCTCCTCGCCGAGGAGACTCTTCGCTCTTGGTTTCATGGTTTTGAGGAAACCGGTTGGGAGTTTACGCCGGTAAACATCGCAGATTTATGCAAAAAACACCACATTTTGTGGATGAATATCGTTGGTTGCTGAGATGAGCGTAGGCTTGGTTACAGGTGAAAATCGATAATGCAAAAATCGATAATACGAAAATCGATAATATACAAAAATCGAGAATGCATAAAATCGATAATCT
>JAQGCN010000733.1:0-15622 GCA_034699725.1 Friesea truncata | reverse complement strand
TTTTTTATGTTGACTTGACTAAGGAGGCCCATCCTAGTCAGCTCAACATACAATATGCTAAGAATACATTAAATAAAGAGAATATCAATTATGAGCATTTTAAACAGAATGAACACTAGTGGTTTCAAATATTAATATTACCAATATCAAAATATGTATTCCAAACTTATTTGGTCAGTGTAACTGACACTAAAAGCTGGAATGGCCATTTGTATATTTTTAGCGTTTGTTTTACATCCAATGTCTCATAAGTACAGCCTCTGGTGACTTTGAGACACGGATGTTGGTCAAATAGTATTCCAACATATATTTTATTTATTCAGATTCTCAATGATCATGGCAAAGGTTCAGCTGTAGTGCAACTCATACTATCCTCTGAAGGGCCTCAAGGATTTAAAATGTTGCACAATTAGCCGTGTATAGAAACATTTTAAGTTATTTTAATCAATTCGGTATCCCAATAATCACACAGTTAAAATCATAGCAAAGGTACAGCTGTATTGCAACTCATATAATCCTTTAAAGGGCCTCAAGGATTTCAAATGTTGCAAGATTAGCTGTGTATATACACATTCTAAGTTATTTTAACCAATAAAGCTTTTATTTTAATTCGTCATTACTGAAGTAGAATTTTATTCCCACTTACTGGAAGTATATATTCCACTCTATTCTCCCAAAAAACATTTCCTCTATTCTTTTCTTGTAGTTGCTTCCCCCAAAAGCAACACAAACTTCCTTGCAATTACATGTTCTACTTTAGAACAAATTTCCCTTCGAATTCATAGCCACTATTTGCTTACCTCAAAAGCAGCTATGATAAAACTTCCTTCCTTTCTTGTTGTTCACCACCAAAACAACTTTCCCACTTATTCCTTTTTCTATAGTTGCTCTCCCTAAAAGCAACTTCAATAGAAGTATCTTTTCCATTTGTTGTTCACCTCCAGAACAACTTTCCATTATTATGCATTTTTACATTTTAATAAAGAAAGGGTTTCAACTCTAGTCTTAATATTTCATCAGGAAATAATTCTTGACTAAGTATTTGTCAATGGAGAATTATGAATTTAAATTCAACTCCATTGCAATGCATTTTTTCTTGACACAATTTTTCATTTTAATCAAGAAAGCATTGCAACTTCAGTCATCATATGTTTCCTTAAGAAATATATTGTACAGAATTGCCCTACAATCATTTTCCCATTATTTTTCATGAGCACATTTTTTGGTTCATTTTTCATGCCAGCATCCTACCATTCAACAGTAAGAATAGAGGTTGTTGGTTTACTGCAAAATGGGCTTGAAAAGAGTTGTTGAGTTGAAAATTCTCTTCTCTTCTCTTCCGCAGGAAAGTCCGTGGTTTGGAAGAGAAGAGTTTTTATAGAGAAAAATTCCATGCCGCTTTAGCATGGAGAAAGAGAATGACTTGTGTACCAATACACAAATCCACTTATCCTGACATTAATAATTATTATCTTCGTTTTAAAATTAATACATTTAATTTCTTTAAAAGAAAATTAATTCTTTATTGCTGTAGCAGAGTCTACACATTGCGGCTGCGCAATTCTCGTTCTCATTAAGTTCTACACTTAACTCTGATTTACTTCTGCAAATATTTATTTTAGAATTAAAAATAACTTTACAATGAATTTAAAATTTTGAAATTCTTTAAAAACTTAGGAGTCATTCATTATAATGGTATTAGACACAGTTATATTTTATACGTTTCCGTTTTTATATCCAATGGCGATGGTTTTACTAATTGAATAAAAGCTGCTTAAAGCGTATACATTTCATAATAAATTCCCTTAATTAGAATTAAAGTTTGTAAAATTAAGCTCTGCAAATAACGTTAACTCGTCTGCATGGATAATTTTAATTTTTTATTATTTTCTCTGGATCGATTTTAAATTTATAAGAAAGGTAACAATGAAATTCTGTTTTAAAAAAGTTTCTCCATATTTCAATTTTAAAGCTATTGTTCGATTTCACTGCATTTATGACCTAAATCTTACTCGACAATGTATAGTGGAAAACAATTAAGAGAATTTTTAAAAAAAGAAATCCGTGAACAAACTGATAAGATGACGAAAAGATAATCCCTTGAGAATAGAGAAATTAAGTGAACTGATGATGTAGAATGGGAAAGGAATTGATGTAAAATCTTGCACCGTAACAATATTTTAAAATTCCACAAAAATGTGACCCCAAAAACAGAACAGAATTTTTACAAAAGTTTGGTTTAGTTGAGGCCATGGACTTTTGCAGTAAAGCAGTATTTCAAGGCATTATTAAGAAAGTCCAAAGTAATTCTACTACGAATTCTGGCCTATTTCATTTTGGAAATGCTCTATTAATATATGCTCCTACAAAAGTCTATGAACCAATGCTGATTACACCTACAGAAAACGAAATTAGAGTGCAACAAATAATTAATTCAACATCTGCTTACGCAATGATTGGATATATAGATTCTGAAAGAAAATTAGATGCATTCATTGCAATTGCTGAAAATATGATAAAGAAATATTTAATTTACAAAAAAAGCAAAGCACATATATTCTACGAGTGGAAAACTGTTTACGATGCGCCCGCTTGCTAGAGAGTTTTTCTATGGATTACAGAAAATCCTTGCTTATGGGATTTTTGATATTGGGAATAAATTATTAGTTACAAAACCCACCGTCAGAATAAGTAATTCGAAAATATTGGGAATCAACTTTATCTACTCTTCCATTCGGCCTACATTCTAATTTACAAAGTGGATTTATGATTTATCTTTGGTCCTTTTTTATACCATCAAAATCATTTTCGTTTGAATTTATTTATAGTAACACCTTAAACTAAAAGCTCAACCTCAAATTGGTTTGAAGGTATTTTAGGTAACATCGCAACTTGGAAACATATTGCTGCTAAACCCTTATCTTTATAAAAGGGTGAATAAGTCCAATTTTTAATGTTTTCATAGCAAAAAAATTACATTAAGGATATTCGTAATCTTCACCTACTCGTCCATACAAACATTATCGCAATTATATACACTTAATTCTTCTTATATCAATTCTAAATTTATTCGCTTATTTTGTAACGCGTGATAGGGCTGTGGCCAGGTCAAATAAAACATAACATATATTAGCTCATTAGAATTACTACATAAGTAGTTAGAATAAGAATTAAGAAAACTTAAATAAAGTACTAAAGAATATTGTTTTATCAATCGTGTGATTGAAATATTCAAGTTGTTTAGTTAAGTCATAATGATACTCGATTGGATATATCAAAAACCAAATATTCAATGCTAAGTTTGTTTAATATTTTTTATGTTGATGAGTAAAATTAAAAGTATATGCTTAAATTGAAGTCCAGAAATTTCCAATGATAGTACCAGTTGCAACCCGCGTTGAAACATCGAAAAATAATTATAAAATATTACAGAATTTCCATGCATATTCCAAAGGAATTTCAAGAATAACCACCAAAACCTACTAATTCCATATTCAAAATTATGAGTAGGGATTTGCATTTTTTCAGCATGTAATGTCGATATTTGTGTTTAAATTTTTGTGACAGAATTTTTGCAATGATTTTTAGCTATCAGGTGAAGTGCCATAATACAAAGAGCCATAATGCCATAATTTTTATAATGATCGACCATTTGGTGGGTTTACAAATCAAATGGATTATTTATTAGAAAATATCAAAAGCATATGGATTTTTTAGAGGCGAAAAACATAACCCGTGTGACCGCTGGTTCTACAACAAAGAAATCAGTTCATTTCTTTCTTGTTACAGGTAAACTTTAAATGTGTATGGTCTAACCAAGTGTTCACAGAATTTGTTTTGTGATTAAAATTTACAGAAGTTAGCTTAACATTACTTTTTCTCTAGAATCATTTAGCAATTCAAGCAACAAAATTAATATTAATTTATTCGCAAAGTATACCAAAAGTTACACTTACGTCAATATTTACTAATGATATAATATTTTTAATAACTAGTATTGTTATGCTGTCAGTTCCACGTAAAAGGCGATGCATCCTTACTTATGTAAGTTTGTCCATCTAATTAATGCTGAATGTATTTTAATTCGCTTTCCATATAAAAAGGTTTTCCAGCAATTACAACTCACAATTTTGTAGACGTTCCACAAGTTCTTCATAACTGGTTCAAGGCAAGGCTGCTTCTTTAATACGCAGTTAGTAACGGTTAATAAGTTTCGAATAAACAGGTAAATGTGATAGTCAAATATGAAATATGATGACAAATATGACATATATGAGAAATATGAACTCTCTGAGGAAATGGCGATTGGAGTTCCTGATCAGTGATCACAATCACTGGTGATTAGATTGAATTAGATTTGATTGGTGATTAGTGAGGATGAACTCCATCAGAGTTCATCCTCAACCTATAAAAAGATGAGAGAGGCTTCTCCTCTCTCAGTCGTACTGGACCCACCATCTTCCACTTCTCTCTGCTGATCCACCTTAACCGGTAGATTTAGTAAGTCACATTTGCACTAAAGCATCAATAAAAGCATTATTCGAAGGAATAACAATCGAGTTTACAAGACCACTTATTTGAACAACAGTAAAAATTCTAGTCCTAGGTATGTTTGATGTTTCATATATCTTAATTTTGTCTTATGTCTTAATTTTCTAGACCATTGAAAATGTCAAAAGGAAATCCATTTGTCGCTCGCCTATTTCTTGCAGGACTAATTGTTCTAACAACTTTTGCAGTCATTCCATCCAAAGAGAAAGTTGGCGTAACAGTAATCTATTGCTTCTGGACAGGTTGTAGCAATCCCTGGCCAAAATGCCAAGGCGGATTCTACGAAGCTGCAATAACAGGCTGTGGCTTTCCTAACAAGAAGCGGCGGTATTGTTGTAAAGATTAGTTTACAGATGAAACTAGACCGCAATCTATTAATTTAGGAGGTTATGCTAATTATTTGAGGAATAAAATTAATTAATCAAACACAAAAATAATAATAATTCAAAACTAGGTTTTAGTATTACGACTCCATAAAATTTAATAATAGTCTATCATCAATGTAAATATTTGAATAAGCAAATCCGGATTCATTCCAGAAGGAATTATAATTATCAACATTTAATATAAAGAAGATGAGTTCCTTCCAATTAAATGTGAACCTAGTCTATTTAAATTAGTCCGTTTTAACTCATTCTTATAATTAAATACAAGAGCATGTTTAAGCTTTCGTTTGCCTCTTACATATTAGACAGGAAATTTTCATTCCATAAGGGTATGTATACTGCGAGTGTAAACAATGATACTGCTATTCCTGATATGATTACAACCGCCAAAACTAATAATCCTATTTCCAATGGTTCCAATGGGAAACTAAGAATTGTGGATAAGAAAAATGGTGGGAACAGTAATGATAGAGTGTGATAAAATGTCACAACTCGAATGTGAGTTAAATTCACAGATTTTATAAACAACGACACAAGAAGGTGCATTCTAACTCCGATTTTCCATTGGCATAAATTCTGTAATAGAATATTTGACTCTGCGACATTTGCAAACCACGGCCTGTACAAAGCAGATTTTTAGTTTTTTAAAATCATAATTAAGTAAGTTAATTTCTGTACTTACGTAACACCATTTTTAAGTAAGTATTTGTACGTAATGAGAAATATAAGATAAATCTTATAAGTAAAAAATGCTTGGATAAATACACATACTACAGTGTGATTGATTTGCAGTTTCTATATCGCGGCTAAAAAAGTCACGTGACATTGGCCAAGGCAATTATCTCACGTGACTTTTTACCCGCGATATAGAAACTTCCAATCAATCACACTGTATTACACTCACGTTATGATAGAACATAACCCAACAAAATCCAAAAGAGTCATTCCAAAATGGAAATATTCTACGAGGGATCTGATTAAGTTTACAATGATCGGATATATATTTTATTTCCTTTACGTAAATTAACGGTAAATACACTGATGATGCTGAATATAACGAACACAAATACATAATATATTTTCAAAATGTTAGCAACAAGTTTCCCAATTCTACAAGCTCGATTCTTTGTATTATAATTATTAAGTAGCGATAAGCTACTTTATGTTTTTGGACCCGTCTGTCCGTCTGTCTGTCTGTCTGTCGCTGCACACGAAAAGTACTTAGAAAAATTTCACCAATTTTTTTTGCGTTACCCCATAAGCGACAAAATGACCTCTACAAAAGTTGTTTAGAATAAAATTTTAAACAACTTTTTCTTCTGACATTTGTTTCTGCCGTGAGCCCTTAAGGCCACAGGTCGAGGTCAACCTCGAGTTTCCTCATTACCTCAAAAATGACCTAAACAAAAGTTGTTTAGAATAAAATTCTGAACAACGTTTTCCTCTGACATTTTTTTCTGCCGTGACCCCTTAAGGCCACAGGTCAAGGTCAACCTTGGATTTCCTCATAACCTCAAAAATGACCTCTACAAAAGTTGTTTACAATTAAATTTTGAACAACTTTTTCCTCTGACATTTTGTCTGTGGTGAACTTTTAAGGTCACACGCCATGGTCAATCTTGGAGTCGCTCATAAACATCAAAAATGAACGATACAAAAGTTGTTCAAAAATAATTAAGACAGACGGGTCATGCAACTTAAGACCTTAGGGCACTTTCGCTACTTTTTGACACCCCTGGGTTACAGGGTTTATTTTCCTGTGTAAGAATAAAAGGATATAATTTTAAAGTATTCCCAACTGAACAAAACTCTTCGAGTTGAATTAAACCCATTTTGCTAATTTTTTTGTTTTAAACCAACAAAAATTAAGAATAATATTTAATAATTTATTTTGCAGAATATTAATTCTAGGCTCACTTTCTAATATATGTTCTTCTTAATTTCCTTCAAGTGTATTTAATAATAAAGTATTGAATCGATTATTTGCTGTTATGTCTTCTTTACATGGCAATGGCTGGAAATTATTAAATATTTCGAGTATGAAGAATAGAAGAATTCCACTATTTCCACTAATTAGCTTTAAAAATTCACAGAATTTGCAAACTAAAAAAAATAACAATTTTAATTTACATTTACGTTAGTGTAGTAGATATTTTTGACAACAATTGCAAAAACTGAACGCAAATGGATTGGCTGGAAAAAATTAAGAGACTTAAAATAAAATTGATTTCATGTGTAAATGTAAATTTATTTTACATGATTTAAATATGGTCAATATAAGTAACAATACGAATAATGGTTTTGAAATTAAATATTGCGAAAACCTAAATCAATAATAATAATAAAATATTCCAAAAATCCTGATGGGAAAATCTACGAATGATTGATTTTTTTACATTTGATTTTCACACTTAATTTGTAAAGTAAAAGTTACATTCAACATTTACAATCTTTTTTCTTTTATTTGATTTTTCTTGGAGAGATTGAATTAATTTTAAATTGCTGTAATAATATTATTGCAAAAACTGAAAAAAAAATAACGGGAACGTAAATGGATTGACTGGAAGAATTTAGAGATTAAAAATAAAGTTGAAATTAAAATTGTTATTTAAATTATCAGATCAATCACCGTTTCCAAAACTACATTTAAAAACGTTTGCAAGCAAAATTTTTTAATCAAATAAAAGAATAGTGGTCCTAATAAAATGATTTAAATAACCAAAGTAAACCTTAGGGTGTGATTAGCATGCCAATGTTCCTTTGGAATCCATAGTTAATTACCAGAAAACTTGAACTAAGAATCATAATATCGAGTAATAAAATAGCAGCCCAAATAAAATTATAAAAATAAGCAGAACTCTTTGCCAAAGCAAATGTGAGGGCGACGAGTATTATAACATGACCAAAATAACCAACACCAATCCAAGTTTTAAAAATAAAAACATAGATCTGTAATTGCTGATACAGAATTTGATTTCTTCTATCTTGGATTCTGAGTTCAGTATTCTCAATTGGACTATAAAGTAAAATCAACTGTTAAATTTACAGTATTGACAACTCGAATTATATCGATCTGACCTGACCTGTATAAGTTGATAAGAAAGACAGTTAGCAAATACGAAGACAAGAAGAAGTGGGAAAAAACCCCGAAAACAAAGTATGACAACAACAATTCCATTTCCTAATATTGATATACAGCAGATAAATCACGATCATCAATACAGGTCTCAACTATAGCAACAAATAGACCTGCTAGCCGGATATCCAGTGCAAATCCGAAAAAGAAAAGCGGAGGTATCAGCATGAGGAATACGGTTAAAGAATGCTTAAACCAGAATAAGGCGGTAGTCAACGTCTGAAAATTCTTGGTGTCTGAATTAACGGTACCTGCGTTTTTAAATTGTCTATTATAATTATTTGTAACAATTATCAAAAAGTTTAAGTTTACCTGAACAAACTTCGAAAGCAAACAATTGGTTAAACAGTTTTGTTATTCCATTTGCTTTCTTATAAAATAATATTTGAGAAAGAAAAGAAAAAAATTATATATAAAAAAGCCCAATGTATACCGCAATCCAAAATAGGAGATTCCGTATGAGCATAAATACCATATCCCATGAATGTAAGGAATACTAAACAAGCAAGTGCAGCAAATGTATTTAAAACTGAAATAATTTTTGAATTTTTGTAATCTATTTCCCAATAATTATTTTTATGTGTAAAAGTAAACGGAGAAATTCCAAAAGTATTCATGACGAAACAAAATTCCTGTAGATGGGTTAAATCCATTGTAGTGGATTGTTTTATGTTTCGAATGAAACTAGAGAATAAAATAGACTACCAGGTCTAATACAAAATGTTGAGCTAATCAATACAGGTTTTATTTTAATATTTTCAATCCATTTTAATTACTTCACTTCACTATTAAAATATTTTTAAAAAATTTCGTAGCATATTATTGGTTGTTCTAGGATTATTGATTGTTGACATAAAAAATATGGTTTAAACTGATTGAAATCAGAATTCTTAGAATATATCACTTTTAATTTTATGCAAAAGTATACGTTACTTTTTAATAAAAAAGTTTAAAAAAGTCATAATTTATATTTTCACATTCTATCATCTGAGTGTCTCTCGTGCGTAAATGTTAATTTGTTTTACATAATGTGGCTTAAATATATGCTCAATATAAGCAACAATACGTATAATGTTTTTAAAATTAAATATTGAGAAAATCTAAATCAATAATAATAATGAAATATTGCAAAAGTCCTGATGGGACAATCTATTAATAATTGATTTATTCGGTTACAGTACAGTATAACTTTCAACTGTGTGTCTTTTTATAATAACTAACACCAGCCAATGAATTAAATAATCATGATTTAAATACTGACAGACTTAGTTGAATCAAACTACATTGAAAAATCTAAACACACAAAAGTAAAAGAAGAGAAAGCAAAAAGAATTAGTTCCTAGCATGCATTAGTATGGTTTACCGAAATGATGCCTTTAACATCAAATAAATTTAACATACAAGAAGTCAAAGGTACATAATAAAATTATTTCATCGTTAGATGATGGATCTTTTCTATATACAACCAAATTTTACATAGCACACGTTTCTAAACTTACGTACTTAAACATTAGCTCTTAGAATTTAATTCTAGAAGAATAGGAATATTAACAAGATTGAGTAAACTTTAATTGTTTTTTCTGTGAATATTTGATTTCATTTTTTGACTTTACATGAAACTGATGCATATTCTGATGTATGATAAATTGTTCCACGACTGACTTATCTGTAGGTAAGTAACAGATTAATCACCGTTTCCAAAACTACATTTAAAAACGTATGCAAGCAAAAATCTCTTGAAGATATTGTAAACAATCCAGCAACGTTGAATTCAATTGGCCTACAAGATCTGTAAAAATATTTGTCTGCCTTGCTCATCAAATACCTTGGTTTATTAAAAAATAGGATGTAACTATCGGATGCCAATTTAACGTTAAGTTCATAGTTAAAAACGAAAAAGCCAACCAAAAATATGAAAATATCTATTGCAAAAAGAAAAATCCAAGCATACTTATTTATATCATTCAAACCACTTATCAAAGTAAATGTAAAAGTAATAAGTACAATAAGTTCACCAAAGTAACCAACACCAATCCAATTCTTCAAAATATCATTCGCAATTAAAATGAAGATTTGTAGTTTTCTATAAAGAACTTGACATTTTTTATCCTGAACTACGAATTCAGTATTGTCGGTAGAACTAAAATGAAATTAATCTTTTAAAATTATATCTAAATTCATTTTTATACATCTTACATTATTGCTTTCATGCAACAGAAGATTGAGTATATAAAAAGGAAAATAAAAATAATCGAAAAGAAACCCCAAAAAGCTGGTATGATGAGCCCAAATCCAAATATAAGTATTGATAGTAAACGCGAGAAATCATGATAACGAATAAATATTTTAACAACATTTTCAGCTATGACTGTCATTGGAAATTCCGTTACAAATGTCATAAAGATATATGTTGGTAAGATTAGAAGAAATATAATTGTAGATTGTTTAAACCATAATAGGAAAGTTGTTAATGTCTTAACATCGTCCTGGCTGAAGTTTGAAGAACCTATATTCACAATTAATTTGATATAATAAGCACAATAGCATTTTTAAATTTACCTAATTCAAACTTAATGGCTTGGATAAATAGTTTGATTATTGCATGACCTTTGGTATAAAATAATATTTGAGAATATACACAAAACAGGCATAAAAAGGAAGCCCCAATGTGAAATGCGACCCAAATAGCAAATTCCGTGTAAACGAAAATGGTAGAAATATTTACTATAAGAAATAGTATGCAGCTTGTTACACCAAATGCATTAAATGCTGTAATTATTTTTGAGTTTTTGATAACTATTTTCCAATAATTATTTTCTTGTGTAAGAATAAAAGGATTTAGTTTTAAAGTATTCCAAACAGAACAAAATTCTTCAAGATGAGTTAAATCCATTTTGCCAATTTCTTGTTTACACAACAATAACTACTTTAAAAATATCGCAAGAACTTATTTTGCAGAGTATTAAATCTGTAAAATATCCACTCGCTCTCTAATATCTGTTCTTATCTTCTTTCAAGTAATAATAAAGTAATGAACCGATAATTTGCTGGAATGTCTTTTTTACATGACAATGGCTGGACTTTAAAACTAAAATTCCTTTCTCATATTACTGCAACCACTTGATTTTTCTAGGTCAAAATCAATTACTTATATTATGGATTAATTTATTATTTATTGTGTAGCGCAAATAGAACACTCAAATGACGTACTCAACAAACGTTTGTAATTTTAATTATATTTAAGGTACCAAAAATTTTGACGTACCAAAAACCACCCGTATCAAACGTGCCATTAAAAGAAGGTCAACTTTAAATCAAACAATGGAAACAAATATTCCTCAAACTGTTCAAAGTCAAATACCCCGTTTAACTCCGCAGCAAACTCAATCTAAATCACACTCTCTCCGACAATCACAATGTACAACTTTTAATCAACCATGACTATCACAACCATCTCTCCTCAAAAAATCAAAGTATGTAAATATAGGAATTTTAAACATTGCTGGTCTGTCATCGAAGGTATCTACTCTTGCTTTATCACTACTGGAAAAGGACATTTCAATTATGTGTCTTAATGAAACCTTACTAAATGACAATAGTCCAGATTTTTAGCCGCAGACAGCATAGCTGGCGGGGCTTATGGTTTTACTCTGTTCCGTCCGGCCGTCCGTCCGTCCGGCCGGCCGTCCGCACTTTTTCCAAACTTTTTGAAATGTTTTCGTGTTCAAAAAAAAATTTAAAAAAAAATCGAAATTATAAAAATCAAAAAGTCTCATGACAACGTTTGATGTAGTTTGTAGTTATTTGCTAACAAAGTTTTTTTTTCCCGGAAAAGAGCTTGAACAATACTTTTAAACTAACTATTACATTTTCATTCTATTTTCCGTGTATTGTTTGTAACATAAACCATTGTATCCAACATCATTAATATCACAATCACCTCAGTTCGTCTGGCGCAAATGATCAACACAGTTGGCTAACTTCAGGTATAAATTATTATTCTTGGTGTTCATAATTATTCGACTGAAGTGTAATATTCAAATATTATATTATATTCTAGTTCAACAAGCAAAATTTCTCACCAATTTCACCAATGTGCTCTACCTAATGTAATTAATTCAGCGTTCAATTTCTCAACTTACCACAATAGTTCTACTAACTTCAGGTAAGGTTTAAGAAATGGATTAGCTCTGCCAGAAATTCCTGCGTTTCTTAAAGTAAGTTATCCTTAATAAACTAAAATAATATATGTTCATTATAAACAATTTTTTAGAATCTTTCGCCATTGGAGGAAAGGCTGGTTGCAGCAAGATTGCCTTTCATGCTAATTAAAAATCTTTCAAGAGGAGGACAGAAGTGTATTCGAGGTACTGTGATAAACGTTCCGAATAACTTAGAAATTTCAACATCTATTGTCCCGCGACCAATATCAGACACTCAAACGCTTCGGGTTGAACTTATGCGACAAATGAAGTCAAAGTATCCTTATATGAGTGAAGTTATTCGCCCGAAAATAGTTTATGATGCTGCTCGTTACTTAACTACAAAAGAAATCTACAAGAATGAACGAATCGTATTATGCGAAGATTGGGCGAATGCTACTGAAGGTATGAATGCGAATGGAAATATTGAACAGACAAATTAACTACCATTAAATATTATATTTTTGTAGATGAAGAAATTCAATTTAATGAAGAGCCTGAATTAAACTCAACATCTGTGAATGAATATACTTTTCCCGATGCAAATGAATCTGAAGAAGAAAGCGAAGATGAGGAAATCAATCCTGGTCATAGTGGATCATTAATACTTCCTGATGATGACCTAGCGGACATGATTGTTAAAATTGCTCCAGGAGAAAACAACGCACCTCTGTCTATATTTCTGGATCAAAATGCGGAAATCCTGTCATTTCCTTCAATTTATGGAGGCGAAACTCGGAATTTAAAACAAGGCATAAGTTTGGCAGATATAGCAAAATCAGAAGCGCGAAGTGTTGATTCCAGGTGTAGTAATCCAACCAAAATATTCTACACATTCATAAGATTGAGACAATTTCAACTTGCGAGCCAAATCCACATTTGCCTTCGTAAAAAGAAACGTGAAGACGGAAGCACGATCACAGCAGAAACCAAATTCAAAACGGCTTTTTATAAATTAATAATTATTGTAATTAAATTACAGGTCAGCTGCGGAGCAAAGAATTCGTAGAGGGATTAATTCAACACGACGACGGTTTTCGGATGCTTAAGAACATTAGATCCTCTCCATCCTTTTGGCAAAATCAAAAGAAGAAGGTTCTGGCAATGCTTCGTGAACGTATTAAACCGGCGTTTTTCATAACTTTATCTGCCGCTGATACGCAGTGGATTGAGCTTATCCGAGATCTTTATTTTGCTACGTAAATTAATTAACAGAATTTAACTTTTTAACACATACTAAAAAGTACTTCCATTTTAGCCATCATGTTATTCTCGAGGATGACAAGTTAAGAGAAATGAAGTGGATTCAAAAATGTGATCTAATCAACAACGATCCAGTCACGTGTGTGACCAATTTTGATCATCGATTTCGAGCGTTCATGAAACATTTAGTCAAAGCCAAATGGGGTATTTTTAGTCCGTATGAAGTCACAGATTTCTATTCGCGCTACGAATTCCAGCAACGGGGATCTATTCATGTGCATATGATCATTTGGCTAAATGAAGTTCCAGACATAAATGACCCTGAAGCTACTTGTGCTTTTGTTGATAAATTTATCACTTGTGAACGTCACGAATCGGGAGACCTTGCAGATGCCACTCGGTATCAGTTTCATAAACACACCATGTCTTGCAGAAAAGGAAACAAAGGATCTCAAACGTGTCGTTTCCACTTCCCTCGTCCACCCATGCCGAAGACGTGCATTCTGAAACCATTTGATGAAGACTGTCTTCCAGAAGTTATGAAACGAGCGAAAGCAGATTATTCAGCCATCCAGGAGAAATTGCTTTCCTTGGGGAAAGATTTCAACGAAGATATCCGTTTTGAATTATTCCTGCAAGAACTTCACATGGATTTTAATCGATATTGTAATGCGATGTGTTCATCTCTACGTCAGACGACAATATTTCTTAAACGTTCAACAAACGCCATCTCTTCACAATAGCAAGATTGTGAAGAGTTGGAGAGCAAACGTTGACATCCAATTTATTGTGGATCAATACCAGTGTGCTTCGTATATTTTAAACTACATAAACAAATCAGATGGGGGAGTCTCTAAGTTCTTGCTTCAAGCCAACAGCGAAATTAAAAGAGGAAACTTTGGCCTTAAAGATCGGTTGAGAAAACTTGGTAACGTGTTCTCTAATTTCACTCAAGTCTCTCAACAGGAAGCTGCGATTGGGGTTTTGGGTTTGCCTCTTGTTTCGAGCAGCAGAGGAGAAATATTTGTTGCAACTGGACCACCAAGAGAAAGAACTGGGATAGTTAAATCAGAAAAGGAATTACTGGAACTACCGGATGACTCTGAAGAAATTTTTGCTGACAATGTACTTAACCGTTACGTAAAGAGAACTAAAGAAGCAGAAGACTTATGTTTAGCTGATTTTGCTACGAGGTTCACCTACAGCAAGAAACATCCAGCTGTCGCCAAATACATCACACTAGAAAAAGGATACCTTATACCAAGGGACAAGCCATTAGTTCTTAGGTAAAATATTTGTATTTCTGTTTTACAGTTGACAAAGCTTCATGGTTTTTACAGGTACCGGAGGTACGGAAGACATTCTGATCCTTCTAATTATTTTCGAGAGCAACTTATGCTATTTTACCCATGGAAAGACGAGCAAAAAGAACTGCTAACTGCGAATTGTGAACTCAACCTTCAAGATCCAATTGTCAAAGAAGTTGTAAACACTAATCGGGCGAAATACCACCATGGCACATTTGGGGACCTCGTCGAAACGGCAATTGAGAACTACGAACCACTTATCCAGCCAGAAAATGATTCTAATGCTACCAAACAACCGGAACACGAACTTTCGGATATCTTTCGCCAAATGGGTCTTGATAGAACCACGGATGCAAAACAAGTAGTATTGGCACACAAACTCTTAGATACGGCAAGATATTTGAACCTAGTTCGATCCTTAAACGAGTTACAACGCAAATTCTTTCTTCACGTTATTCACATGCTGAAAACGAGTAATGTACCATTCTACAATTTTGTGTCAGGAGGAGCTGGAGTTGGAAAAACTCATTTAATCCTAACATTAGTTCAATATCTGTTGAGGTAATACGACACTAGAATAATCAATAATACTTTTGTATTTTAAATATATATTTATTTGCTTAGATATTATGACAAATTTCCTCACACCAACTTAAACACTGTTCGGATTTTAGTTTGTGCTCCAACTGGACGAGCTGCGTTCAACGTGAAAGGCATGACGTTACATCATTCGTTTAACTTACCACCCAGCCAATTCAAGTACAATTTACCCAATCTTAATTCAGACCGATGTAACACGTTACGAGCAATGTACAAGGATTTGAAGCTTGTCATCAT
>JAQGCN010000732.1:0-15627 GCA_034699725.1 Friesea truncata | reverse complement strand
CAGAGCAGTGGTAGGCCCCTAGGCCATTCCCTGTCCAGCAGAAAGATCTACGATCCATCTCTCAGAACTGCTCGCCTAAAGGCAAAGTCAAAGATACAAAAAAAAAAAAAAAAAAAAAAATATGTCAAAGAATAGGAGATAATTTTTTTTATTTAATATTTAGAATAGTTTGTAAAAGTTAACTTTTCATAATTTCATATTATTAAACCTTAAAATTGAAATTTGTTATGAACGAAGTTATTATAATAAATCTTAAACAAGAATTCATAATTTTTTATCTGAAAATAAAAAATAACGGGATTCTAGTCATAAAATTAATATTCTGTATTGAGCAGAAGCGGAGTGAGTTTCAGAAAATAGTCATAGTGAAAGTATGGATGAAGAAAGGGAAATAAATTATTTTATTAGTCTGCATAACCCAGAGTGTATTTCCAAGACTCTGCTTTCATTTTTTCTTCTCGTATAAATTCAACCAGCTTTCTTTCTTTTTTTTTCTTCACAAAAATCATCAGAGTGTGACGTTGAATGAAATATAGGATCAGAACTTAAGAGAGAATTCTTAATTAGTTCCACACATACGTTGAATTTTTATATTTTGAAACTATGGAATATTATTTTATTAGAGTAAACATTATAGTAATAAAAGTTTTAGAAGAGTTTAAAACTTAAAAGAAGTATACATAATATTTATAACTTTAGTACATTTTTTCTGTATTTCACTTTGAGAAGACATAAGAGAGTAGTAAAAACTTTGTGTTAGAAACGGAAAGTCTTGGTTATGAGGGAATCGTATTTAAGAATAAGAGCCTTAAAATGTCTTTTTACCCAAGACGTCAAAGCTCCTCCCGTATTACAAAATACACTTACTTTCATTTACTTTCTCCTTCAAATTTCTTCCAACATTTTTTTATTGCCTTTATCATCCAGATTTTACAACTCAAATACAGGGCTTTCATTTTGTTAAAACTTACACATTGTAATAAAAGATAAATTCAGAGTTCACATTTATACAATTTATAGATTTTTACCATTGGTTCAAAAATAATGAAGTATAATATAATATAAATATTACTAAGTTAGCTAACTTAGAATAAATGATTTAGTTAAAAAGAAGACTTTCAATCTGTATTTAATTAAATAGTTGGGAATGGGCTGTTCACTTAGATATTCTTGTTGGAGAAAGTAATCGAAATCTATTATTTATTACAGAGAAAAGCAAGAAAAGAAAAAAAAGTATATTTTCTCTTTTATTTTATGACATGAATTGCTACTGCCTGGCATCGTATTGTTTTAAAACGCCTGCAAACTATTGTGCAATAAGAGGAACCCCCTTTTGATAAAAGAAAATATAAAAAGCTGACATTAATCAGAGTTGTACAGTAAAAAGGATTTTAAGAAATACTTCAAGTTGTCTGTCACAATGTCCATCCATTAGGTAAAAAGAGATTAAGTAAGTTCAAAATATTTTGCTTGAGTTAATCTTATCTTTTAACTGAAATGGAAAGAGAAAACCATGTGTCTAAAATCAACATCACGCTTTCACTTACTTTTCTCCTAATCAGACTGACAGACACACAAAGGAATCTTTTCATTGGAAATCAACATAACAAATACGAATTCCATCTAGCAAAAGTTAAACTTTGATTTTGAGTTAACTAAACACCCTCATATTAATTCTATTCAAAATAAGAATCATTGCTAAAATAAACTTTATAAAGGCTGACTTACAAATTGTAGGTTTTGGAACCCTGCCTTCGTTTAGTTTTAGAAATACTAGAGATTTTATTTTGATTTCTTGATTCACATGATGAACAAGAAGTGGTTGTGGTAGATGAGTAACTTTCTACAGAATTCGAACTCGAACTTTCATCTTCAGATTCTGAAAATTAATTAAATTATAAAAATGTTATTATATCCCTGCCTTTTAGCTATCGATTCAATATTTATATCTCATTACTTCTCAATATTAACTTAATATCACAAGAACCAAAAATTAATTTACTCAAGACAAGGACAACTGGACTGTAATTTTCTCCAGATTACACCCTGGAGAAAATTACAATGGAATTTTGATTAACTTTCACAATTTTCCTTTTCAAACATCCAACCAAAGAATCTATAAATTTTTAATTATGTATACCGTATTCATCTTGATCATGCGATGAAGATGATGACGTCCAGGTAGACGAATCATTATCAGATTCAGTCTCACTTGGCCATTTAACAGTCAACTCTTGACCCTTGGATATTTGAAGTATAGGAGGTTGGGGTGGTGGTGGCTGTTGAAAAGGTCGTAGACTGAGGGATCGTAGACTTGAAAGTACTTCTTCATCTTGTGAATCCTCTTCTGATATTTTATACATTTCCGAGTCAAGGAGTGCACGTCTCTCACTCATCATTTATACTTTTTCTGATCTAATGTAACCTAGCAACACTCTTCTACCACATTTATCAACCAAATCCACTTAACTTCTGCATTTGTCACTTGGGAATACTTCATCTTCATTCTAACATCAATTTAACAGGACACAAATCAATTGCCTTTTTGTTACGATGCTCCTTTCTAGTCTCTATAAATTCACATGCAATTAGTAAATATTAGTAAAACGTCGAAAAATATAAAACAAAATGCAGCAATAAATATTGATAGTTGTTTGATTATTATAGTTGGCTTTATTATTAAACTTTTAATATTTGCACAATAGATAAAAAAGAAAAGAAATTCACATCTGTCTATTCCTTTGAACCCGAGTGTAAATCTAATTTTCTGAGATTTCGTACATGGCAAACCTCTGTTGAATTATCTGTTGTTAGATTTCTTGCCGGAGGGCCACCACCCTCCTCTTGGGATTATGATCTTCACTGGATTTATTCAGAGGGTGGTTTCTTTACTTCTTTTCTTAAGCTCATAATCAAACAATGGAAAACATTGTTACAAATATAACTGAAGTCATTCTTATGAGTAGAGTTTCATTGGCTTCATTAAATTTTCCTAGTATTTCAATAATCCATTTCGACAAAGTAAGCGTGATGAGTATCTTAATTAGGATTTTAAAGATGTAGAAGTTACGAGATCAACAAGATAGTCCACCGCACCCTTTCACTTTTTACTTGCTTAGTTTCATTGTTATAAAAAGCCACTCTGACTGTTTAAATGCTGTTTATCTTAATAATTTGGAGTTTAATCTTATCTGACTAGAATATCTTAAATTAAGTTATGAATTTAAAAGAATTGAAGGGTTGAGAAAAAGTTTATTTCGCAGTGTAACAAAAAGCATTCAGAATGAATCAATAATGATTTATTTCCACAATAAAGTTTCCTAAGTGTGAAAGCAGGTTTGTGATAAGTGTATGATTGTAAAAATAATTATTGTTATCCTTCGTATGATCTTGATTTTTCTTTCATGGTTGCAGAATTTGGGTTGACTCAAAGCAATTCCTGTTTCTTTTTCTAGTTCTCAAACTCAAGTTTAGGAGAAAATAAAAAATAAAGTCTTATTTCCATTATTTTCAGAGCTCCGTTTCTCCTACTAACTTTCTCTGTGTTCGGAAAGAATCGAGGGGAAAGTGAGCGGTAGAAAAGTCCCGGGTGGAGAAAGGAATTCTCCCACTCCCTTACAAGACTTCGAACCCTCAACAGCTCTAACAATTTTGTCCTAAACATTAATTCCTAAGGAGTGTATACATTCATAGGGACAGTGAAACAAAAGGTAAGATATTTTTATACAACCCTAATTTTTAGAATAGGATGCCGAATGAAAAGAAATTCTTTAGATTTGTTTCTCTTTTCTTTGAAATTCAAAGATCTAAGAATCTTTGCTGTGTCTGAATTCTCTCTATTTGCCTTTTCTCAGTTTTTCTCTCCTCAAATAGAAATTCCTTTTTTAAATAATAGAAAACATTAAAAGCCTCTCTCTTACTACTGAAGAGGAAATGGAAAAGATTACAAAAAAGTTAATCCACTTTCACTCTAACAAAAAAAAAGAATGGAAACTTTCAGACAAAATTATTTCCTCCTAATAATAAAAAACATAATGCAGCCTTTCTACTTTTATTAATTAGAAATATCCCTTAGGACGTTTGAGTTACATGGTTCTAACAATCATCTATTGTACCATGTCATTACTCTAAAAATATACTTATTAAAATTATTTCAATATTTTTCTATTGAACAGAAATAAACTAAAACTTTTAGTCGATCAGATAGGAACAAAATTGCACTAAATCAGTCAGCTTTCATTATATTTGCAATGGTTTTAGTAAACTATCCATCTTTGTTAAGCCAATTTCAGTTCATTGTGTGCTCCAACGTTCATATGGCGCATATTAATTTTAGGCTGATTGTTGGTATTAGCTATATTTATATTAATATAATTACGATTTACTATTTTCAACGACAAGAAATATGTTGGAAATCATTCCTTCCATTGAATTTTGACACAATAATTCAAATTATTGATAAAAGTTGAAACGATATCTGAGTGCTTTGTTATTTATGTAATATTGGTATATTTTGTTGTAGTTTTGATTTATAGTTTGTTATTTGGTGGTTTTTATGGGTGTGCATAAAACGAATTTTTGTGTTGATTTTTACAACACGCATTTTCCTTTCCTTAACTCTGTCAAAAGCTCGTTTTCTAAATTGAAGTCTAAGATCAACGTCGTAACATGCAATGCACAAAAACCGCCTGTTTCTCCCATCACTCAAAATTTTCACTTTTATTAGAAAGTTAGGAGAGACTGGGCTCTTTTTTAACTTCTAATCATAAAAACAACCATGTTTAACACTTAAAACTCTCAATATCCCACTTGATTTAAATTCTAGAAGTGCAACTAAAGAATAAAGTTATCCACACTCTGTTTAAGAAGATATTCGTTTATGTATATTTCTTTTGTGTATTTTCAGATGCTAAGAACTGATTTTGGGGTCTCCATTGATTTTCCTCTACTGTATTTCTCCTAGTATTGAAACGGAGAAATTTATTCTAAAATGTGCTCACTTTTTTCCTTACTTTCTTTGAACGTATTTTTAAATTTCTAAGGTTCTCAGAACCAATAACAACCATCCATCACTCCTCTTACCTGTTTTAGTTGAAAAATGAATGAATACGAATGAGAAAAGTGGAGTGCATTTATTGCTTGACTTGGGTAGTGAAAGTTCGACCTGGTTGAATAGAGAGAAAAAATAAATCTGAAAATCCAGGAGTTGATCTCATGTTGTTAGAAAAGAAAGTGATCGATTAATTAAAGAAAGAGCCGCACGCGTTTATTTCCAGTATCGAAATGGATGACCCTGTCATTGAATTCAACGTTGGAGGAGTTTTCTATAGCACTCAGCTAAGTACGGTCAAAAAGGAGCCTGGGAGACTTGCCGAAATGTTCTCACAAGGTAATTTATTTTTTTTATTTCCAAAAAAGGAGAGTAATGTTGGTCATTACACTAAAAAGAAAATACGTTATCAATAATTAAAGTTGGATGGTGAGTAATTCCAATGTAACATCTGCTTCGAATATTCGTATCTTTACTTTTAGCAATTGTAAAGATGGAATAATTATTAGATTACAAGGCTTTCTTTTGTTTTATATCCATTGTCTGTTATAACAATACAACTAAACAAGAATATGGGATATTAAAGTGTATTTATGAACAAAATATTTAACCAATACGCGTTGTGTTCATGTATGGACACAACTCGCATTGGTTGATTATTTTTGCTCATTAAGCGAAATCGACTAATGCGTATTAATGTGTTCCTATTTTATATGGAAGGAGTTTGTTGCAACTTGTATCGCTCATTATTTATACGATCTACAGAAGATGTAACATCATTCCTAAATTTGACTTTGTTTAATACCAATGGGGCTGTATGTCTGAGTCTGTGAGTTTAAAAATTCAAGAACTGAAGATGAAGGGTTGAGTAGCGAGTGAGTTGAAATTTTAAGTATTTTAGTGATGGTTAAATAGTGCTAGGGACTTTCTATCCACCGGAAGTTCGTACATTCTCAAAACAAGAGAAATCCAGGGGTCTTTGTTTCGACCCATTGAATTTTGTATTCAAAGAAGGTTTCTTTCAGTGGGTAGTTGAGTCCGTTCTTGAGGATTCAGATGTAAAACTAGACTTGGCCTTTTGGCATTTTAGTTTTGCAGAAAAGAGATAAAGGGAAATCTAAGGAAGAAACTAATATATTTCTATAGCCATAAACCCTAAAATCCAAAATTCTTCTCGTGGAATCAACATGTGGGAATCAAAGATTCATTTCCAGAAAAAAAAACCAAATCCAAAAATTATTTAAAAAATCAAAGAAAAAAAATCCTTCATTCATATTCACTTTTCATCCACATAATCAAATTTACTTTCTCCAGAGAAAACTTTCCAAATTTACGTGTGCGTTATCAAATTTACATACTTGATTGTTTTTAAATTGAAGACGTTTCTTTTCTTACAATAAGATTCAAACTTTGATCTTAGCATAAGAAGTAACTTCCTCAATAATAAGTTTGACAGATTCATTCAAATCCTACTTGAATTCGTATCGTGTAATAACAAAAGATAAACTTGGTGCGGGTGCGAAAGAAAATATAAGAGAACTTAAAGTCTTTTTTGTGCAATTCGCGTGATTTACACCGCTATAGTTATTTAAATCTGATGATCAAATCGTATTTTTATACACTCATTGATTTGATACTGATAAGTTTGAGTAAAAGTGAAGTAGGAGGTTAGTATATTACTTGAACTGGAAAATGATTTTTCATCTTGTGTTACTTCTGACACGATGGTAAAAATGGATGAGATCCAAAGAGAAAGTCAATGTGTTAACACTATGATTACGTTCAGTTCGATCAGCTCCTCTCTCCGCCTTCCGAATTTTGTTACAACTTTCTCTACTCTCGTTTTCTTTTTAACCTCTGTTTACAACATTAAACCCAAGATCGATACACCCATTTGTAATCAAATTCACCATATACTGCTTACTCTGCAAATTCAGATTAAATTTAAAATAATACACTCTTTATCAACTATCAGTATACAAATTGACAAGATGAGCTAGAACTTAGAATCTAATTTATTGCGTTTGATGGATCTCTTCCTGAGTTTGGTTTAATGACAACCTAAAAACAAAATCCAAAGTCAAGCTTAAGGTCAAAGATAGAATAGGGACACTTTTTGGATTCAGGGGAATCCTTTAATTAAAATTTAGTTAAGCCTTCTAAAGACCCAGCCGCCACCGCCACTTCCAGTTTTTATGGTTATGAGTTAAAGGAAACGAGTGTATGAACTTTCTTTTGAGTCAGAGATGATGAAACCCAACTCCGGATTCCGTTTTAGGACCATCTATTTTTTCTCGTGCCTCGTCTCTATATATATTTTTTACTTTCTCTCATCATCATCATCATCATATGCCCTTCGTCATCTTAAAAATATCTAAGAACTTTCACTTTTTCTTCTACTGTGAGCTCCGGTTCCTGTCTTTTTTTCGTGAAAAAGATAAAGGACTCTTCCTTCTTTTAACAAAAGGAAAAGCGACGACGCAGGAGTCAAGAAATACTTTGAAGCATGGAACCGTGAAACAGAAAAAAAAATGATAAAATGCTCAAGTACTTTCAGATCTAAAAGAATCTTTGTCTAAATCCCTACAATCAAAACTCTCATTTCACGGGACGGAAATCATCAGACGTAAGAAAATATAAAATGGGAATTAAATTGGGTTACTTTATATTCTTTCTTTTCCGCTCATAACCACAAAACCACTACAGGATTCGGAATGAAAGGAGTACTACAAACTCATGATTAAAATTCATTTTTGATTAAAACTAAAACTGTAGGCTTTCAGAATTTTAAAATTCTATTTTAACATTAGCATTCACTTTTCCACCTGGACGAACTTAGTCAAAAAATAGGGCTTTTTTTATTGAAACATTTGATTTAGAAGTCATGGCCGAAGTTAAAGTTGATGTCCCTTGAGGAAATGTGGAACCTGAAGAGTCGGATTGAGAAGAGAAAGTTTTATTTTCATGTAAATGAAGAAGTGTGTGAAGGGAATTCCGTTTTCATTTCTTGGTTTTTGCTTTGCATAATGAAATACCTTTCAGAATCTCCACATTCCTTCGGGTTCATTAATCTCCTTACCACTACTGGTAGAATCCATTACAGTACAAGGGAAGACTCAACATTCCTCAAATGACAATACCAACCACTCCTCCTTTCATTTCCGTAACACAACATCCTACTCCCTACTTTCATCTCCATCTCAGCTTTCACTCATAAATCACGATACCTCCTGCGGATAAACAGAAACCGGTCAAAAACTAATTTACCCAAGGGAAAGTGATGAGGGGAAACAGAACTAACTTTCTAACCCCCCCCCCCCCTTGAACCATTTATTGGAAGCAACAAATCCAGGAAGAAGGTCAGTAGAGATAGCAAATCCAACTAATTTAGAAGGTTACGCCTCGCTTTCTCTTTCTTTCCTAAGTATATAAACTTTGTCTTAGTATTTCACGATAACAGCCACACCCAATGACAAGAATCTAAGATCAACCTTTTAGCGAGCATTGATTTGTAACCACTATGCGTATAATGCTAATCTAGGATCTAATTATTTTACATAAATTTTCTTTATGCGCCGTTTTAATTTCTGAACTCAATTAGAATGTAGGAAGTGTTGTGTACGTGCGGGATTTCAATTTATAATTTTGGCTTTCTCTGCCTGTTTTTGACAGGATGAAATGATGGAGGTGGTTGAAGTAATTCTAATGAATCTATTTTCTCTTCTTATAAACCATTACCTTAAAATTCAACCCCTCCTAAAAGTATTGAACACAAGTCTAAGCCCATAAGGATTCAACGACAAAATCTATCGTTTAATATTCAAAAGCAGACACCAGCCAACGCGTTACATTTTTCTACTTGCTTGCGGAGAAAGATAAAAGCTCCTTTTCTCACTAGTTCCGCTCAAAATGTTTTAAAAAACAATGAGTGAAGAAAACCGGAAGAAAATCATATTATATAGATTAAGGAGATTATTTTGTAAGTGTCTACTACATTGTTTCAATAAATAAGCAGAAGATACAAAATAAAATTTCTACTTTTATATACATACTTTGGCTGTTAATGCGCTTTTAACATTTTTAAGCTCAGATTTATGCATCCATCTGAATAAAGGATACAGTCAAGAAAGTAGAAGGAAAAATATAGCTCTTCGGAATCCTTCTTTTGAGTTGTAGAAGGACTCTAAACTGGATCTAATCGTTAAAAACGAGAAAAATTTATAAGGATGGAGAAAAGAGGATTGGTTGAGAATGTATTAAAGTGGAAAAATAGATTGTGTGGAAATAGGACTTTTCTTTAGAGAAACTATATATATTTTTTCCAATTCGAATTTTTCAATTATGTCATTTCTTCTCTTTTGTACTAAAAAAAAGTCTAATAAAAGACAGATCAAACATTGTAGTAAATTTTCAGGTATTTTTGAGAACATATTGAATACAAATTCAATTTATTGTAATTTATTCTTTTCTAAAATTACCACAATACAGTTTAAATAAGATCAAACTCAATATGTAATAAAATGAGAGTTCAATTAATTGAATTGTCTTTGTATCTTAGGTCTTGACTCAATTCCGCGTGATTCCAAAGGAAAAATATTTATCGACCGTGACGGGGTACTTTTCCGTTACATTTTGGATTACTTAAGAAATTCCAGCGTAATTCTTCCTGAGAATTTTCATGAGAAAGCTCGACTTCGTTCTGAAGCTGAATTTTTTCAATTAGATGGACTACTAAGATCACTTGATAGTAAGTTATAATAAATATTACAAATAATAATAATATTGTGAAGATTATGATGAATGAGTTTGAGATGCGGATGTGTACTAATGATAACCTAATATATTTTAGATGATAACAAGCAGACGGGATTTATTACTATAGGATACAGAGGGACTTTTGCATTTGGGCGTGATGGATTATCTGACGTCAAATTCCGTAAATTGGCCAGAATCATAGTTTGCGGTCGAGTGGCTCTTTGTAGAGAGGTAACTTTCTTTTTTTCTCAAAAACTAATGCACTACCGTACTAAATCAAAATTTCAGGTTTCCACTTAAACTTTCTCAGACATAAATTTGCCTTTCACCAATAAAAATGAGTCAACCGCTGAAAAAAAGTTGAGAAAGCTTCTTTCTTCGTAATGTATTATTGCTTTGTTTATTGAGTACAATGCTATTGATGGGATGAAAGAAAAGTGGTGTAAGAAGTTTGTGGAAGTATCACTAAGATTTTAAGATGAATTTTTGAAGCGGTTAAAAAAAGCAAACGGATTCCAATATTTGGAACCATTTAAAGTTTACATTGGTTTTAGGATTTGGAAAAGGAAAAAAGATGAGAGTGAATTTTTGAAGAGATTGAAATTCCAATGCTGGAGTTAAGCCTACAAGGCCAATATGTCAACGTCCCCAGTCGAATTCCTTCCGTAAAATTTTCCCATTTCTTCCTAATTGTGTTGAGACGACACAAGGTTTCAAATCCTTAGCAATCAATCAGCGTCTTTCTTTTGTAACTGAAAAATTGGAACTATTCTTTTAAGTGAGATTAATACTTAAACATTATAAAAAAAAGTATAATGTTCAAACATTATTTATTAATCATACATAATAAATATATTAATATAAGGTGTATATTTTTCATAAACTTTTCTTACTTTCTCTACGTCATTTGCTTTCTATTTAGTGATGTGGGTTAAGAAATAAAGTGGTGTTGTATGATTTTAGTAAAGTAGGGAAAGTAATATTAACTTTTAAACATGTTAGAAGAAAGTTCAAAGTTTCGAAACACAAACAAACCACAGCACCGCTTTAACCACCACTACAGGTTGAAGAAAATGAGAAAAGTTGGGTTTTCACACGTGCGAAAATGTAAGGACATCCCTAAGTAAGAATGGAGAAACTTTTTTTCTCTGGAATGGATTGATTAATGAAATGAGTGAAAAGAATCTGCGAATGAGCTCAAATTGCTTCTAGGAAATTACAACTTTTTTGCAATTTTTAATTTCATTTTTTCTAAGAACAAAAATTATTTAGTTTCAAAACATATAGGAATCTGATTTCTCAAAACTGTGTATATTTGGGTAATTGTTTATACAAACTTGTAGCAAATTGTATATTAACTAAATAATTCAAAGCATGCTTCACTGAATTTGATAGAAAAGTAATCAGATGAAACTTGGGAGAAGGTAGTAGGTACGGCGAGCTGGTAAGGAAAGACATTGTTAGGAAAGGTTTCTTTCATTCTTAAGACTTTCTCTTTCATCAATCCTACAATAAAAGACTGCGATGAATGTAATGGAGAACCTGTAAAACAATACCTGCTATCGTGAACAAACTTTGAGAATGAAAATCCTGGTCGCAGCAATGAAGCAAGGTGATGTTCGGGAGGTTGTGCTTAATTGCTCAAGATCTCATCAGGAAACAATCTAAAGTGGAAAGATGATGATGATAAGAAAACTGAGTATCCTCATTATGAAACACACGACCACTAATTTAAACTTTCACTCAAACTTATCATCCGTTACCTTACTATAACAAAAATGAAAAGAGAAAAAAGTTAGGCCTCCCAGAATCAATACTTTCTCCTCAACGTGAAAGAAGAGTATTTGCGAAGTAAAATTCTACGGTGAATCTAATGTTGTTTTGTAACTTTTCCACATATACTTTATTATCTTCTTAATTCATTTAGTGCTTTGGGCGACGGCGATCTATGTCAAAACTCAATAGCCGAACTAATGATTCTGGCAGGGGCAGGAGGGAATCAAGTTTCTGTTCTTGAGGTGATGAAATGTAACTTCAAAATTTGTCTCTTCTACTTTCTCCACACGAGAGAGCAGAAACTTAATTGAAAATTTCACGCCTCTACTTTATGCTTCCTCACGCTTGGATTAATAGGATTTAATTTCATTAAGTTCTCAAAAGAAAATTGGCAAATGTGACCATATTAATGAAATGTCGAAATGAGTCTTCATTTTACATTTAACAAAGCCATTATCACAAAACATTAATCCATTTTTGGTTCAGTTTGTAATTAATTATACACAGTCATTTAGGTAAAAATGTATTTTTGTAAAACGTGCCAAAAAAAACGATGTATCATAAAACTGTGCTTAATTTTGAATAAAGGATCATTCATCTTATCCTTTCCGAAAAAATGATACAAAGGCACAAAATTCCAAGTAGAAGGCAAAGGAAAGAAGTGAAGCAGCGAGTGACTGGAGAAAGTGGCAGATGTGCGAGGATAAAAACCGACCAATCATAATTCAGTTAAAAAAAGAAGAAAAAGTGGGTAACATTTTCCAAAAACCACATTATATACGCCATTATTCTGTCCATATTTCAGACACACCGTGGGTAGCCAAGCTGCACTGTAAAATGTCTGCCTTATTTAATGCCGACGAAATTACTTATGCTTATTTTCCGTCTCAGTTTATTAAACTGAATAATTTACTCTAGAATGCCTGTAGTTTGATTGGAAAATTTAATGCATATTACATTAAAACCATTATAGTCGCTACTGTTTTGTCTAAAACGGAATTGAAGTCGTTTGACTCGCAGCTTGCTGTTGTTTTTTTAAATTGAGCATGAAAAAAGAATCGAGATGGCGGATCCGACTACCCGTAGCTTTTATTTTATCAATTTGAAATTATAAATCATAATCCTTTTATTTCCAGAGCTCATGGATGGTTTAACTTGATTTTGGCTTTCTTTTAACAATGTAATAATCTTTTCATACTAAGAATCTCTTAAAGAAACTAATTTCCGCCTATCATCCGTCATTCACAATTACGGAAGTTAAGATTGACATGAAAATGATGATAATGCTCAAACTCAGATCACTAAATAAATGGAAGTTATAATGTTGACCAATGAGTATTCGGGTTATTATAGGCTATGACCTGAATATGTTTGGAATATATTCCTACAATGGATTTTTTGAGTATTTTTTATTGATTGAAGTGTATAGACTGTGGTAAAAATGAGGTATCTTTTTGAAAAGTGAATTTTTTGGATCGATAATGAAATGCAGAGTGTGAAATGGATCAGTGGACCAGCCTCACAATTTTCTTCTCTTCTGGGATAAATGAAGCTGAAAAATTTATTGAGTTTTTGAAGTGAGAGGAGCGAAAAGTGAAAGTTCCTGAAACTTTTTTCTTTGGAAAGAAAGTAGACACGAGTTGAACAAGTGCAACAATTCGATTCGGTGTCCTTAGATTAAGGGTCTTCCTGAAAATTCCATGTGGAGGAAATGTTATTCTGGTAAATTTCAAAAGTTTTTAGCTATCATAATAAAAAATTGCAACTTTTCTAATATTGAAAATTTATACTCTTTTCTTATTTGAATAATAAAAAAATGCTTTTCCCTTTTTTCTATGACTAGCACTAGAGATAGGAAGTTATAAAATGCCGAGTTAGAGATTCTTCGTGAATTTGTAAATATGTTTCTCTAGTGGAAAAAGTCTTAATTTAACGAAAAATTAAAATTTTAGTCAGCATATTAAATTCTGCAAACTTCATCTTTAAGTCTTCTTTTTTAAAGTTGTTCTTTTTAAGCATTGACATGAAAGATTAGTGGGATTGACATTTGATCTTCACAATATTTAAAGGATCAACATAAATATTTATGGGATCAGGAGTATATCCCACAAATATAATGATACTGGATCAGTTAGAATCGGGTAAAAGTTTTACCGTATTTTCTCTAATGGTACGGCTGCCGTACTATAAGATTTTCGAGCTGGACCCCTGCCGCACAATTAGAGACTGCCGCTTTATTAGAGACTGCCGTACTAACAAATTTTTGAAAATTGAGCATTTATTAACAAAATTTTAGCAATTTTTGCAAAAAAAAGTATCTGCTAAAATTTTAAACTAATACAATGTTCAATATTGGACTATATTTTCCCTTGCACCAATTATCGGCTTGTGTTATGCACCAATTAGCTCATTTTCCCCCTGCCGCCGTACAGTTAGAGACTGCCGTACTAATAGAGACTGCCGTACTATAAGATTTTTGAGCTGGCCCCTGCCGTACTAATAGAGACTGCCGTATTATTAGACACTGCCGTACCATTAGAGAAAATACGGTAAGTAAAAAGGAATTCCAAAATTCTTAGATTTAATTAAATTAATTTAGATTTCAAAGAATTAAAATTAGCAATTTAAATTTATCTCTGTTTTTAATTTAAAGCAAATAAAATTCTGTTCATGTTTATAAGTTAAGCTCTGCTGTGCCAAATAAATTCCCACAAGTCGGTAGGAGGGAGGCCATTGTCCGTCCAATGAATGTCCAGAGCCTGTGAAAGTAAGAGAAAAGATACTTTCTCTCTCAAGAGGCACCCCTCCCTCTTCCGATAACTTAATCCCTTGTCCCTTGATTCAGCAATGATTAAACTTACTGAATTCATCCTGGTTTACATTATGTCGGAACTCCATTAAGAATCGCTGTCTAAGCGTTCTTGTCCAATCTCCCTGCTGTTTCGGCTGACATTTCCTTTGGAAAATCCATTAAGAATTATTACTAAACTTACTTAAAGTGGATTGTTACATTATAAATGATGTAACTGGAAAAAAGACTTCGATCTTTTAACCTCAATAGTATATTACTTACTGCACAATTCATTGAATAATAGAAAAACACATCAAAGAGTCAAAATTATTTCAATTATCGTTAGCTTTCGGCCAGTTTTGTCTTCTGACACAGAAATAAAGCAAAAATTAAACCATGCGAAAAATTGACAATTTCCCCTTTCATCCATCATATTTCTTTGACTTGTATAGTAAATTTGTAGTAAATTTCCTTTCATTTGGACATTGAATTTAAATGTCTTTCATGTCATCCATTTCTCTGGAAAAACTTGGTGGACTTATTTTTACTTGAGTCTCCCACCACGGCTCAAGGCCTCTTATCATTGAAGAAAGTTAAGCCGATTTCCTTTCAATTTTTTAGTAGAATTACGCCCTCATAAGTTTTGACTTCTGTGTTCATATCAGTTCTAAAAATTGTATTTGAAAAATTGAGTAGGAGTAAGGGAAGAAGAAAATTACTTTACGATTACGTAAGGACGCAAAAGGTGATCTTTTGTGTAACAAAAAAAATAATAAAAATACTTTTGATGCTAAAGAAATAAAAATTTATTAACTGTATTTTTTGAAAAGAAAAAGTAACCGAAACCTTAAAAAATATTGCGATTAATCATATTCATAATCAATTCAATGAATCCAATTTGTAATTGAATTTTGTGAATTTTCTTGGATCCACCACCTTTCTTTTTTAAATTGATAAGATCAATCTTGAAGATAAGAAGGGGAATGGGCCAATGATTAAAGAAGCCTTTGAAATTTGTTCAGTATTCATTCAACCCAGGTGGTTAACCAATAGAAAGCTTAGAATTAAAAAAAAGGAAAATGTGTGGATTTGACTTAGCTCGTGTCATAAAATTGTTAATCCAAAATATACGTTATCTTGCTTATTCACTTCAATTTACACAAGAGTGAAAAAGAAATGTAATATCGGCTTCATCTTAGAAATTGGAAGCAAGGGGATTAAAAAGTTGTAAAAAGTGCTTTTACTTTCACTGTAA
>JAQGCN010000731.1:0-15659 GCA_034699725.1 Friesea truncata | reverse complement strand
AACTTTATAAAGGGATTTTTTAATATTCTGTTCTTGTAGGAAGTGAGGTAATGATGCTGAATACAAAGTGTCCCATTTCCTTTAATATCAAAAATGACTCTTTACGTGATTTGTGACAACATAAATATATAGACATATACTCGTAAATTCTAAATAAAAAGTTTCTTGGAAATGATAAATAAAAAACATTGCCACTTAAGCAAAATTCAATAGTTCTGCATGTCTTTTAATGTTTTCTAGCATAAATTTAGCACAATTTTTTTTTAGTTTACAACAAACGGTAGAACTTGCTAAGTTATTTCCCATATACCCGGTCGTAGAGGTACTGTGAACAGCAGAAGTAGTACTTTGAATTCCAAGCATAGCAGACTGTAAGTGGCTTCCCAGGTTCCATTTCTCTTGGACCACTTACTCGCGTATCGCAAACAGCCTTGGCCTCTGCATGAGTTGAATATTGCGTTTCAAGTGGAGCCATTCCTGGAGGAATATTCACAGTATGTATATAATTAGTAACCGACCTTATAATTATATGGTACCTGCAATAAGTGTATAAAGGCCTAAGAAAACTGTCAAGGTCAAGAATATTCGAAAAATCATGTTGCGCGTATATAGTTGCAATTGCAAACAAAAACTGAAGAAATCAATATTTGACATGAAACATCAGTTTCTTATATGTACGACCAATTGATTTCAATTGAAGAAAATTAAATTTCATTGCTAACATTTCTGCAACTTCACTAATTTACGTAAATTATAATTAACCTTGTCAATCATCAGACCCACGGGTATTTAGTAAAATTAAAATTAATATAATTTAATAAAAAATGTTGTTAACTCCTACCAACAATTTTCATATTTGTTGTTTGCGTAAAATGCTTATCTTATCTTGAGATCATTTTATATTAAATAAATGACTGAAAAATCATTTACAAATTACTGAAATCAAGAATGCTATAAGTTAAAAAAAATGGAATCATAAAAGGCGATATGGTGACAATGTCAATTGTTCTCAAACTCACAGTGCTCACTACTTTATTCAAACTAAATTATTTATGAGCATAATCGGTACAGATTAACAACGGATAAGATTTCTAGCACATGGTTAGTCACATCCGTTTATCGAATACAACTTTGTACAGATAACTTACCAACAAAACAATTTACAGATTTATTATTTTTCCAATTCCAAAGTTTTAACTTTTAGAAAATATTAAAGTTAAAATATTGAATTTTCACTCGTGTAGTATTTTGATTGTAATGCTTTCTGCTGCTATTATAACGTAAGTTTTAATCTTAATTAAATCAAGAAAAGTTAAATTAATTTTGTTAATGAATAGCCGACGCTATAAATGTACTGAAGAAAATCAAGACCAGAAGATTTCATATCATGAATGCATATTGCAAATATCAGGACCCACAGATGACGAAATGTTAGAACTATCCAGTCATTTACCTTCTATATTGAAAGGGTCAACGAAAATAGTTTGTAATTGCCCTGGATGTTTATCATATAAATCCGAAACCCGTTTTATTCATAAGAAAGGAACGCTTCCAAATACTGAACCTTTGTTTAGAGAACTTGCTATAATTTTTAATATTTTATGTAAATTAGGATATTCACTTAATTCCTCAACAGCAGTTCAGAATGCTGATAAATCAAATTCAACGACATGGATTTGGATGAAGTAAATAAATTAATATTAATTAAAATTATTTCGGAATCGTCATTTTTGATTAGAAGTTGCTGCTATAAGCAACGTGTGAATTGTTCTAACATAAATATTTGTGTCTCAATTCTTTAAGTTTTTATTCTTCTTCACAAATTTTTGGTGGGATTAGAATTTAAAAAATATTATCTCCATCTTTCTCGTTGCGGCTCAACTTTTGTATTTCATTTCATTCATTCATTTCATGTAATTCATTAAATTCATAACCAATTAATTGTTAGTTTGACATTACTAATTTTTGTAATCAGTCAGGAGAGGAGCTTACATAGCAAGAGAGGAAGGACGACTCAAATCTCAAGAATTAAACAATGCTTTCTTCAATACCAAAATCAGCACTTGGTATCGCAGCGGGAATTAGTGGATTGCTATTTGTTGGATATTGTATCTATTTTGATCGGAAACGTCATTCTGATCCCAATTTCAAGAAGAATCTTAGAGAAAGTAAGCCATTTTTTCATTATTCTTGGACATAAATTCAATTTAGTGACATTTATTATCGCTGTTGTTCGAAGTCATTGTATTGTTATTTTTCATTTATCCAGTCTTTCCTTTTTTCTTAATTACAAACTGCTCATCTGCTGCTATTTCCTTTTTCTATTCCTGTCGAATTTTCCGATGTGAAGTAAAAAAGAAGTTATTTTCATAAATAAGTTCTTTTTTTAATCTTTGGGCTTTTTGCCAATAAATTTCCTGTTTCGTTTTCCATCACTTCATAATGACTTTATAAGCCAGCAGCATAAATGCATATGCAAGAATACTTGATTTAGTATATTTAATTGACATATTTTTCTTTTGCTTTTATTTTAGAACGACGGAAGAAACGTCAATCACGTCTTGCCGGAGCCAAAATTCCGGATTTGCGAACTCAAGCAGCTGTTCAGCAATTTTTCTTAACTGAAGTTCAACTTGGCGAAGAACTTCTCCAGCAAGGCGATATTGAAGGTGGCGTAGAACATTTAGGAACCGCAATTGCCGTCTGTGGACAGCCAACTCAACTCCTTCAAATTTTTCAAACAACTCTTCCTCCTCAAGTATTTCATATTTTGCTTCAACGTTTGCCGATGATTGGACAGGTTTGCAAAATGAAATTAAAAGATTTAGTAATTTTATTCTACTGAATATTATTTTTAGAGCATCCAGGCCCGTCATAAGTCCCAGTTCGGAGTTGAGTTTGGAGTTCCAGGTCCAATTGGTGGTATGCATATGCCTGGAATGATGGAAAATCCTATGGCTGGAATGATGATGGGTGGTCCTATGCCAGGAATGCAAGGTGGTGGTGCCGGCCAAAGTTTTCTCACTCTTGATGAGGAATTGGAATAATATTGCCGAAGAGGATTAAGTAATATTTAATAAATATATCTGAAATTGTTGCTCTATAATAATTATAACACACATTTACCAAATTTATAATGAATGATGATTACCATCTCTAAATCTAACTGTTTATCTAATCATTTTAAACTTTAATAAGAGAGAGAGAATTCTTGCAATGAATTTAGTAGCTGGAATTTAATTACTAAAGTAGTCATAGTCAATATAGACTGAGTGAACTTAAATTAGAAAATGCTAAATTAATATTTAAAAAAATATGGTTAATGTTGTGGTTGTTATTTATATTTCAACCACTACAAATAATATTATTGTAGCTAATTTGTTTTTTTATAATTAAAATATTTATTTCGTAAAGTGTTATTGTTTTAATTGAATTTCATATTTGTGTAGTAGCTAGTAGAATTAGCATATAATTCATTTGTTGGATTTTGGGTTAAAAACCTTAGCTCTTTGTGATGATAGGCGCAAAGAAAGAAAATCTTGTAGTCATAGGCTTTTATAGATTTTTGATCATTCCATTTCTAATAGAGCAAAAGAGGACCTGACAAGATAGCAAGGCTAGAGCAAATCCTCTGACTATATGGTGTATAGGAATAAGTAAGTTACTAAATTAACAAAAGGATTAGTGATGGAAAGGTGGAAATTATAATTAACCTGAGTGGGATTTATTTTTATATTTTAACCCTTTTTCACTAGAATTTCCAGTTTTTGGAAATTAGGTTAGTGGGGTATTGATTCTTTTCTTGTATAAACAAGAATAAGGTCATCAAGATTTTTTTTCTGTTTACAAAGTGTAACTTTTATTATTCGAATAATCACTATCATGCTCATCATAAATAATCAAATATTTACTCCTGGACGTTTAAAAAAACTTTCACAATGTGTGAGAACTTTTTTAAGTACCTCAATCCCTGAGGTTAAAAAATTTGGCCCTGGAATAAATTCTTACGAGGAATTATATAAATTCAGTATTGAAAAGGTAAAATAAAAATAATAATATAACTTCGATTCTAAATATTTTTTCTTAATTTTTAGCCTGATGTATTTTGGAAAGAAATATCTCAAAGATTAAATTGGAATAAGGATTTCACAAAAACTTTTGAAGGTGACTTCAACAATGGTGTACGATGGTTTGTAAATGGAAAACTCAACGTTGCTGGTAACAAGATTCTTAAAAACTATGACTTTTTTAAAATTATTTCTTTAAAATTAGAAAACTGTGTTGATCGACATGCAAATAAGAATCCAAATGACATTGCACTGATTTACGAGAAGGATGAACCAAATCAACATGAATTTATTACCTATGGACAACTTAAAGAGATTGTGATTGAATATGCTTACATTTTAAGAAATGTAGCACATGTGAAAAAGGGAGACCGTGTTGCATTTTACATGCCAACTACTCCAACTGCTGTAAATTAAATGCTTTGGATTATTACAATTTCTTACAATCTTTTTCTTTAGGTTGCGTTTGCTCTAGCATGTGCTCGTATTGGAGCTATTGTAAGTATATTTGAAAATGAAAAATTGGAAGTTTACTCTTACATTTTTTTCTCAGCATTCTGTAGCTTTTGCTGGATTCAGCTCGCATGCTCTCGCGTCAAGGATTAACGATGGTACAATATTTCATTTGTTGCTAAAAATTATTTAATGCAATTTAATGATTTTATTACATTTAGCCAAAGCGACAACTGTCATAACAAGTGACATTCTTGTCAGAGGCGGAAAAGTTACAAATATAAAGCATGTAGTAGATGAAGCACTCCAGACATGTCCAACTGTAAAAACTGTAATAGTTGATGCACGAGACGGAGACAAATCTAGAGCTCACATGGTTCATCCCAGGGATCACTTCCTTCAAGATTTATTACACGATGCTAGAAAAAATCCAATTGCAGATCATATTGAATATGTAGATAGCAATGATCCTCTCTTCATTCTGTACACATCTGGTAGTACTGGTGCTCCTAAAGGACTCATGCACAGTTCGGGTGGCTACTTACTTTACGCAATGGCAACACATCAAGTATAATTATTTTAACACAACACATTATGATATTAGCTTATACTAGTGTATTTTATTTCTTAGTTCGTTTTTGATTGCAAGAAAGGAGACAGATTCGGATGCGTAGCAGATATCGGATGGATAACAGGACATTCATACATAATTTATGCTCCTCTTGCCAATGGTGTCACTTCGCTTTTATTTGAATCCACTCCAATTTATCCTAATCCTGGTAATATAGTTTTGATTCAAAAAAAAGTTGAAGTAATTTTAACTATAATCTAATAGGAAGATACTGGGAAACTGTGGAAAGGCTTCGACTCCAGCAGTTCTACTGTGCACCTACAGCAATAAGATTGTTGATGAAATATGGAAATGAATGGGTGGAGAAGTATGATCGCTCAAGCTTAAAAACTTTAGGAGTTGTTGGTAATTGATTTTTCTTGTTCTTATGCCCAATGCCGTTATGAAAACAAATAATTGTACATTGTTATAAGGTGAACCAATAAACGTGGATGCGTGGGAGTGGTACAATTCCGTAGTTGGAGAAAAACGATGTAGTGTTGTAGATACTTGGTGGCAGACAGAAACGGGAGGAATTTGCATGAGTCCTAGGCCAAGTGGATCAACAGATCCTATTGAACCAGGTAATAAACTAAGTTTTCAGTATTGTGATGTCTTATAATACAGTTTTTCAAATAATTATTTTAGCAATTCCCATGCGTCCTATGTTAGGCATCAAGCCCAAAATTATGGTTGATGATTCAAACAGTAAAAGTAAAGAAGGTCCACTTTGTCTTGAAATTCCTTGGCCTGGAATGGCAATAAGTATCTGGGGGTCTCCTCAACGCTTTAAGGAAACATATTTTACGATGTTTCCTAATTACTACTTCACTGGAGATGGTGCTATTGTGAATGAAAGAGGATTTTGGAAGATTACTGGGCGGATTGACGACGTGATTAATGTAACAGGTCAGTGATATTTTTTCTAAAATTTCTCATTACTTACTAACCTTACTTGTTTTTTAATCTTAGGGCATAGAATTGGTACAACGGAAATTGAGCATGCCATTGTAAGTTCTTTATATTGATGAATATTTTAATTTTATTTATCTTTGATACTGTTTTAGCATATTCATGATCTCGTAAGTGAAGTTGCAGTGGTGGGATTTCCACACGACATAAAAGGAGAAGGGATATTTGCTTTCGTTGTATTGAAGCACACGGATATGAAAATTGATGAGAAATCTTTAAAGCAAGAATTGAAAGCACTTTGTAAAGCAGAAATTGCTGGATATGCTATTCCAGACTTCATTCTTTTTACAGAAGGTTTACCAAAAACAAGATCTGGAAAAATAATGCGTCGAATTCTTCGTAAAGTAGCTGTAGGAAGTACTGACGAGAAAGAATTAGGAGATATTTCAACACTGGCAGATCCATCAGTAGTTAAAGTATTAATACAGAATAGAAATGAAATGAAGTGAGTAATAATTTCTTAAAGTACAATCTTAATTAATTCATTCCAACCAACCAATAACCATACGAGATTTACGCCGTGAATTTATTTTCGTAGAGTATATTTCATGTTAAATATGTTACATCAAAAACTAAACTACGTATCAAGATAGATTTTAAAGAGTTGTACACATATTATGATTAAAAAACGCTTACTTGCATTTTCATTTTCAATTAAGAAAAAACAATGGAAAGATTTAGTTTAAATCGCTTATAGTCACGCGAATATTTTAATTATTACATTAAATTCTTTCCATTATCATTTTAATTAGATGCGTAATTGCCAAAATGAAAGTATATAATTTTAATATCAAATCGAGATTAGATATTCATCCCACAATGCATATTCATTCGCCGCTTTTAAACAAAAGTTTAAGTAAAAAGCTTTTAATATTTTTAAGTGGTTTATTGATAGAATTTTTATTTGTCCGTACCGAACGGTGTTGTTATGTGGTCATAGCTTCTTTCTTTATCGAATCTGACTGCTGAAATTCCAAATTTCATAGCCTCATTTAGCGAAATTTTTATCGTTTATGAAATTTAAGAGTTACAGTTTATCCATAATATCTGTAGTGTATGGCTTATGTTTCCTGACCCAATGCCAAGCACTTTTAAATGTTTTGTCTGGCGTCAATAATTTCAGTCCCTTGATCTTATGATCTCTTCCAGATCATTCAAGTATTTTCTCGTCTTTTAATTTGACCGCATTCATGTTGATCAACTTTAAAAGCGTCAATGTTATCCATATAAAATGGGCCTGCTTTGCCGAAATTCATAAAAGCAACAATAAAGTATTTTGTAATAAATAGTAGAAATGACGCTTCAGAATTGCAACAATAGCAAAGGTTGAATTTTGTTATACAACAGCATTGAATTCTTTTTGGACAGCGAAGACCTTCCTGTGGAAAATTTTTTGAGCATTCAAAAATAATTACTATTTCAGATATCCATTGTTCGAATTTTATAGAAATTGAATGTAACAATGGTAAATGTCTGTTTTATATAACTATAAAATGTAAGTGTTGATACTGACTGACCGGTGACTGAATGAGAGCTGTTGTTAAAATTTCCATTAATGCCTTTATTGTTAAAAATTGAATGTAATGCCCAGTAGTTTAGAAAGAATAATTATTTTGGCAGCTAATCAATTTTAAGCACTAGCAATAATTACAGAGAAGACCTGAAATAGAAGCTTATTGAGTAGTTGCTCATAATCAAGTTCTCCCCTTTCTGCAATTCTGATTATTTTAATAGTAACTAAAACAGAGGAGTCAAGTAGTTAATAAAGTTAAAGTTAAACCAATGGTATAAAGTAAGCATCGTCACATCAATAGAGAAGGGAAGCTACCTATGAAGATTTTCTTCTTCATTTAATAAAATCTTTCTGAGAAAGTTAACAAGATAAAAGGATCTTGAAGTAAGTTAGAGTCTTTACAGTTTTAATAGTCCACTTGACTGATACAGTAAAGATCAACAAATATAAACAACCAAGTGGTCAGTTCACTTTATCTTTATTGTGCTAAAGTATCTAATGTGGAATGCTGTTCGAAAGGCATTCAATTCATTCAATTAGGGCAACGTTGAAATCAATATTCAATCAAACTAAAAAAGCAAGATCACGACGACGCTTAACCCCAAAATATTCTAATGACCCCTTACCAATGGATCTTACTTTCTATCACTTTTACGCTTTACCTTTTGTTCGGAGGAAGCGTTTATATGATGTTAGAGCAAGAAAAAGAACATCGAGAAATAGCTGAATTGGCAATTTTAAGAAAGGATATTCAAGGTTTGTATAAATAATTGTTATGCAAAGTTGATCTAACTGGCGACTGGGGTGTAAATGCGTAGTGTTTTAATTTTAGCTTGAACCTAATTAGCGCTGCTAATTATTTTTGGAATTATACGCCTGCCTGGTTTAGTTAGGAAATGTTGATGGGCTGTCTGACTTTTCCAAATTCTTAATTTAATTTCTTGGGACTTAAAATTACATTCATTAAAATGTAATGCCGCGGATGCTGTTAAAATTAGTTGAATTTGTTGAATTAAGACGTCATAAATTCAGAAGACATCTTCTTATTTTAATAGTGTATTAAAATGTATATTAATAATGTGTATGTATTAATAACATGATGATAACGAAAGACTGTCTTGAAAAAGTCAAATTGTAAACATAAAAATTTAATAGCTGATTAGTCAACTTTAATCCATTAAATCATTATAAAATTCAATATTAGATTAGACAATTAGGACAATTGGACTCTTAACAATTGACTAGTAAACAATATGATGCTATGATCAATCAAAGAGGTGTTCACCTTAAAATCAACCCCGTTATTTCCATTGTGCATTCTAATAAAATTTAGATTTATGGATTGACAATGGGGTGATTCTCCTCTAAAATCAAAAGATGAAGTTTAATGTGACATTCCTATGCGTTGTCTGTGTACAAATGCTATTAAATCAGGTCATAAATTATGAAACGTTTCCATTAATTTATTTCAGGGTAAGGGTCATTTTTTATAGTATTTGGCAACAATTTAAACTGTGGTAACTTATTTATTGTTAGTCTTGTTAGAGGTTATGTAAGCAATTATTCCATGACGCATCCTTATTCTTTAACTTCCACTTTCCATTAGAAATAAAGACTTCCTTTACTGCTAATGATGATAAATTTGTTTACTAGATCTCATAATTTGATTAAATACTTACACAAACACTGTGTGAAGTTAATAAGAAAACGCTTCATAAATTATTAAAATTTCATGAGATTACATTAATTAATTTATACTAATTTTAATTAGATATTCTTCTGGATCTTGATCAAGATTTTTACAACGAATCAACCCCATCTGATGTTATAGAAGCCATTAAACAAGCCAAAATCGGCGTGCTTTCACGAATCTCCGCATTCTGTAACAAACCTAATCTGTTAGAAATGAATTCAACAAGCAGTCAGTTTCATTGGACATTTTATAATTCAGTATTTTTTGCATTCACTGCTGTAACCACAATAGGTGAAAAAAATTGATTAAAAACCATAATCACAATTATAAATATTAAATTCTATTTTGCACTTAGGTTATGGGAATCTGGCACCTGCAACAAAATGGAGTAGACTATTTACAATATTTTATGCATTATTTGGAATTCCTATCAATGGTATCATCATTACAAATATAAGCGACCTTTTCAAACGCAAGGTATGACTTTTAATATAAAAATAGACAAAAAACGAAAATATAAAATTTCTTTTAGATTGTGAAAATAAAAAGTCGTGGAAGAGCAACAGAAAGTCGCCTTACACTTGCTTTCACCATTGTATTTTACCTCATACCAGGATTTCTGCTTTTTATAATCATCCCTGCTGCTTTCTTCGTACTGATTGAAGATTGGGGTTTCCTAGATTCAATTTACTTTTGTTTTGTAACTCTTACAACAATTGGATTTGGAGATTATGTTGCTGGTTGGTAAAAGCATGAAGTCATCTTGTATCATTTTTATTCTTAACTATACTAATATTGGAAAAAAATAGGAATGGGAGATGGACACAACGTTTGGTTATGGTGTTACAAAGTAGCCATTATATTTTGGATTGTTTTTGGACTTGCGTACTTTGTAATGATCTTAGGTTTCATTACAAAAGGTATCACTTCCGATAAAGTTCGTACAGTTTTAGAGAAAAAGTTGAACAGAATACGAGTTACAAGGGAAAAACTATCAAAAGATGTCGAATACATGCGAAGAGTTGTCAACGAAATGTATCAGTCCAAAACAAAACGAGGATTCCTTGAAAATATTGTTGAAAGCAATACATCAATCGAAACATTTATTGACAATTTACAAGATCTGAAAACATATCGATCCAAAAGCTGCAATAACATTTTCTATAGCTCCATTCCAACTTTTGTAGACATGTCACTTATACGGAGCTTTTCAGAATCAGATTTAGATCGTTTTAATAAAGATACATTTCAGTTTCAAGATGAAGATGATCCCAATCCCACAACAGAAGATGAGAAATTTATGGGTAATTTTCTATCACAATTGGTGACATCGCTTCATGGTGATATGACAGATGTCCTCGAAGCAGTTGAAGATTATGATACCTACGAAATTGAAAGAAATAACAACGAGCCTCTTGGAAGCGAAGATCATTTTCAGAATAAAAGTATTCCAGACAGTATTTTGGGTAATTTTCCTTTGTTTCGCTTGTTTGAACAAAAAAGTTATTTTTTGTAACTTTTAGATACAGAAAAAGTAGGACGCTCATTGTGTATTGTAAATGAAAATGACGAAGAAGGATTGTTGAATGGATCCGATGAGAATAGTTCATTGAATATTTTGGCAGAAGTAGTGGTCCATACTCCCGAAATAACTAGGTCAGGGACATCAGGTCCAGGAACAATAATGGACAAGGTTACCGGTGTATTTAGAAAGATTTCTTCTGGAACCAAAGCATCTTCAGAGCCTCCTTCAAGAAAAATTTCTAAAAATGATTCATGGAATAAGTAACCATCTTACAACAATTCACAATAAATTTTGTCATTTCATTGATATTTTATCTAGACTTGGCAATGCAATAGCAGCGCAACTTCAGCATTCGTCCAGAGCCTCATCCAGCCAAAGTATCTCAGTCGCTACGACTGCTACCTGTCAAAATTCTGAAAAAGACAACGCAGGAACTCCTGCAACCCGAAATTTAAGCCAGATATCATATGCCAGTGATACCGAATCCAATGCAGAAAGTGTAAAATCAATGGGACATAAAATACACAAAAGTAGCGTATTACGAAACACACCTTTGGATGCAAATGCTCTTGCAGACTTATTAAAAGTACTTGACAATGTCCAAGAACGGATTTCAGATCCAAATACGGAATGTTCCCAGTATTCAACAATTGGGTCCTATAATCAAGGTTTTGTACCATCAGATGAATCAACACCCACTGAAATACGACGACAGAGTAAAAGTCGACATATTCCCAGAAATAGAAAAAAAGGAATATTTAATCCTGACTTTAAATATTTTAGTCCTGATTTAACGGGAATAAAATCTGGGATAATTGACAACAATAATAGCTTTAACAATATTTATAGAACATAAAAGTAGTAACTTTAGGTTTTACTAAAATGTTTTTGATCTCGATAGTCTTTAATAATAAAATATTATACTTATTAATTTAAAGAAAGGGAATTAAAAAAGTTAGGCGACGCGACGCTTCTTTATTTTGCTTTCGCCTGCCCAACTTTGAAGTTAAAGTTGTACTGAAGTGAAAGTTATTGTTTTGTTTTTGAAAAAAGTTGAATTGACAATTGAATTCAATAAATGTAAGCATTATTCCTTAAAACACTCACCAACAACACAAGAACAACAAACAAGGTAAGCAAGTTAATTAATTGACAATTGATAGGATTGACAGAAATATTCAACAATAAGTTGCTCCATTCTGTATTTTGATTGGTCATTTAGTCCATTACACGCCATTTACTGTTGTTCCGCCATTCCGGTTTCTTTTTGCATAATCGATCTTAATTTTGTCATGTACATGTTACAGGTGAAACAAGGACGGGTAACAGTAATATTTATTCTACAACTTCTGACACTGAGCTCACAATTCACTGTAAGGAATTTAACATTGCTTCATACAAGTGTCAATGATTGATTATATGTATATTATTTAAGATTTTATCCTGTCCAAGGAATTCAAGAATGGCCTATTCTGCAGCAAATCCAAGTCACTTTGTGAAATCTTTCTCAGGAGTCCAAATGCCTAGATTAATTTATGGAACAGCATGGAAGAAAGAAAGAACAGCAGATCTTGTTTACGAGGCGGTGAAGTGTGGCTTCAAAGGAATCGATACTGCTTGTCAACCAAAACATTACAATGAAAAAGGAGTTGGAGATGCATTGAAACGTCTTGCAAATGAAGGAATCACAAGGCAAACCCTATTCATTCAAACAAAATTTACTTCTGTAGATGGTCAAGACCCAAACAATATCCCTTATGATAGAAATGCTTCCCTCACAACACAAGTACAGCAATCACTGGCTGTTTCACTCCAAAACTTACAAACTGATTATATTGACTGCTTAGTACTTCATTCACCAATGAGGACTCACGAACAAACAATGCAAGTATGGAGAACTTTTGAAAATTTTCTACAGCAAGACGTTTCGGGTTTTCATAAAGTTCGTCAGCTCGGCCTTAGCAATTGCTACAGTCTTCCAGAATTTCAAAAGCTTTATGACGCTGCTAAAGTCAAACCTGCTGTTCTTCAAAACAGATTTATTGCTGATACAGGATATGACAAAGGGCTTCGAGAATTCTGCAAGAATAAAGGAATTTATTATCAATCATTCTGGACGCTTAGTGGAAATCCAGCCATTTTAGGAAACAAAAACGTGAAGCACATTGCAAAAGAAAGAGGAAATACTCCTGAACAAATTTTCTTTGCATATTTAATCCAAACGGGTACAATCACACCTCTGACTGGGACTACTAACAAAGTACATATGGAACAAGATCTCGCTGCTCTTGATATCAAGTTGAATCCGGATGAAATCAAAGTTTTTGATACTTTGTTATCATAAAAATTATTTTCGTCAAAAAATAATTCCGTGTTTTTCCATAACTTTCTAAAATGGAAATAAAAACTGAAATCACAAGCTTAACCAAATAAGCATTTTTTAGTTCTATCCAGAATCCAGAGGACAATGGAATGAGAATTAATTATTTGAAATTAGAAAGGTTAAGTTAAAAAGTGAGAGTTGTCGTATTAACCTACTTTAAAACAGACGATTGTCCTCTCGTTAATTATTAAAAGACTAATTTCTTAAATCACAGGAAAGAATATCATATTATTAATTTGATTCCTCAAAAAATGGTGCAAAATATAACATCTTGGATTATAATTTTTGCATACATTTTGCTAATTTTCCTAATTTCCGAATACAGTGCAACAGGTGCAGGGGTAAGAAAAAAAAATTAAAGTTTGAGGAAGTTTTTTTTAACTTTTGTGAATTTCCAGTGTTTATTTCCTGGTGTTCATTGTTGGGTAAGAATAAAAATTAATCAATTTTTAAGAAATTTTAAAAAACTAACAGTTTGGTTGTAATTAGAACAATTATGAATGTTGCACTTATAAATGCGCAAAAGGAATTTGCAAGTAACCAACATCATCGTCAAATTGACGCTTAAACTTAACTCGGGTTTTATTTTTTAGAAGAGATTTTAACGATAATCAATAAATTCATACGATCCGTTCCAATTTTAAAGCTATAAGATTAAACAAGGTTATTTTAGTACAAAAGCAAACTAATTAAATGTCATGCTTCGGATTATAAAGAAAAATTAAGTCGAGGATAGGGAATTTGGAATAATGTATTTTTAAATGCTAATAATACTTAAATTATTTATCATTTATCACAACACATATCTTTCTTTCTTCCAATTGGGACATCACACGCTATATTGTAGTTTTTGTGCAGTTGCACTTCCACAACTTTAACCTAATTATATTTTACGATATAATTCTTCTTATTAAGTTGTAGAATAAAAATCTTTCTGGTAACTGTTATAATAATTGTAAAGGAAAATGTTTCTTGACAAACCAAAAGAATAGTCTTTAACTTAATGTAAATTCTACATCACAGCGATGACTCTTGTATATTTGTCATGTCATCTTCTAGTTTTTAAGTCAGATTTGAAAAACTATTTTCTAAAAGAACAAATTGTAGGAAAAATTATTAAATAAATCAATACTTATCTAAAATTAACGTTCACAAAATTCTTAAGGATGGATGGTGAGCGTAAGGTGGTGGTGATTGAAGGTAACAATTTTCATAATCGAGGTGATGGAGTCAAACATCATTCTGGAAAATTTCTTGTACGATATTTCTGTTTAAAATGGTACTCTCGACAATACGCCTTCAGTTGTTTTGGCAATGGCAGTGCACTGATTGAGTCATACGTAACTTGATTACAGATTGCAGATCGTGCAATATGTTGGAGACTGAATGTAAAATTCCGGTGGAGTCGTATGGTGAGCATTGGTTCAAAGAACATGCAATAATTTGGATCTTTGTAATGCTCAATTAAACCAGTTACAGTAGGGGCAGAGAAGACAGAGGGATCATGGGCATCGAATGAGAATGAATGGTTCCATTGCTCAATCCGAGCATGGAGTGAACGTCCATACCGACTATTAAAACAAATAAATTAGTAACTAGTTATATGGAATATTGCTGACAAGTTGTGGTAACTCACCGAAAACTGACAGAAAATAAGTACTCTTCCTGAGCAGAATCTCTAAGCAGAAATGTACCTTCTGGTTTATCTTCCAACAGCTTCTCAGCCGCATAACGATCAATCTTTCCCCAGTAAAAAGAACAACTCGTTATCTCTTTTAAATCAGGAACTAAGCAGTGAATATAATCCACCTGTAACACACAAAAGTAACATGATTATCGCGATTAAACTATTGATTTTGTTTAGAACGCACCTGTGAATGGGCTTGCTTATGAGAAGAGTCATGTTTTCCTTTGTTTAATCCTAAAATCAGTTTTGTATTAAAATCAACTTCTACCCCTTCAGCCATTTCCTTAGCCCGTTGTCGCCGTAACTTGTCATCTTCATCTTCGATTGGATAATCATTTGGATTAAAAACACCTAAAACACGAGGCGAAGCAAGCCCTAAAACAAGAAATATTGTTAACCTTGAAGTGAAAACGTTCAGTGTTAGGCATTTACTAGTTCCAGGAAGCACCACGATAGAACTTGTACCGGAAGGTACATGTTCAGATGCTCTTGCTCTAGCAATAAAACCAGGTACTGGTTGGTTTCCATCCGAAGTTCTGCGGTAACCTGTACAAACACAAGTTGATGAGGTGGACGGCAATGCACTTGCACCAAGCGTAACAGAAGCGTCTTCCTCTACAGACGACATAGGACGAATGGATTCCTTTTTCTTCAAGTTTCCTCCAATTCCTTTAAGTATTGAATTTTTCTTTGGTTTTTTCACAACAGCTTTACCACCAGCATTCTGAACAGTTGATTCTTCATTATCCGTAGCTT
>JAQGCN010000730.1:0-15667 GCA_034699725.1 Friesea truncata | reverse complement strand
CACCAATCCAAAATGCTTCGAGGACGTGGAATTATTGGATTGGTCAAAAAACTTAAGAACTTTATTATGATTGGTTCGAAGCAGAAAAAACGAGTTGCGCAATGCATTTCCAGCTTCCTGATTGGCTTTCGCATTTTCTAAAGCAAAGAATCCAGTCCACTTCGTTTGTTTTTTATTAAGAAATGAAAAATGAAGCATTAGTTCAATCGTTGAATTCTCAAGTAAAGGATCTCAATTTAATTTTTTCCAAGTTTTGCTTTAATTGTTTTCTACTTTTACTACTTTTGAATTTCTACTTTTGATATATTTTCAACATGAATAAAAATGCAGGAGAGAAAGATATTCTTAACAGTCATATGAATGGAAATGAAGTACAATTGACAAGCATTCCTTCCAATCATAAATCCAAGGATACAACTCATAATCCAAAACCAGAAGATGAGCAACGCTTGCAATCTCTACTAAGCTGGTATCGCTTCTACGGTTTGGACCACTCTTGGCTGAAAACTGCTCCAACACCAATCCCACCCAAACTAAATCCAAGGATGGAAGGACACCTCTCTCCATTCGTCGTAGAATTTCATCGCAAGATGAAGACTTACAAAATCCCAAAACTAAGCACGCGGAATGATGTCAAGGAGGCTGAGGACCCTAAGACTGACGAACTTATGGATTTTAGCATGAGCTCCCCACCGTATGACTTCTTTACACCACCAACTTCAGCATCCGTTACTCCGAAGTGGTTCCCGACATTTGAGGGTTATGCAGAAGACGCCGAAGATATCCTGATGTTGCAACCGGAAGTAGAAAACAAATTCGATGATGAATTAATGTAAGATTTATTTTTTTTAAAAAATTGCTAATCGTTGCTTTACTAAATTACGAAATTATCTTGTTTTTTTCAGGTCTTTTTGCGAAATGGCGTAACTACTCAAGGACAAGTGTTAGAGTATTCTGTTGGAAATATGGATGGCTTACAGGGTTTCATGTGAACTGGCTCAAGGAGCTTCAACTTAGCCAATCAATTGGAACCATTAACTCCATGGACGAAGCATTTGTACATGAACATGACTAACTACCTGCTGCCATTTGTAAAGATCGTTTAATTTTTTTAAAATTAATTGTAAATTAATTAATTTCGCGTGTCTGTAGTGGATTTGTGTTCTCATTTTCTAAAACTATTTTTTTAAAGAAATCAATTTTTCATGTATTTTATGTAAGATTAGTTTTTGCCAATAAACGTAATTGATGGAAATAATACGAGCTTTATTATTTTTTATTTTGCATCGAGCTGAAACAAACATTTTACAGCAAGACTTTTAGGTTGTTTTTATTTTCATTTTTTAAACAGGAAAGCAGCAGCAATTTATCCTTTGTTACTCCTTTTTCGTCAATTCAATTGTAATGTTTGATTTAAGTAGTTACATCATCATATCCGATTTCTGAATGTTAAAATTATAATATAAATGCATTACGAATCCATATGCAACATCTTCAGAACGATGGGTCACTTTTGGTTTGCATTTGCAACTTCTTTCTCTTTAAGAGAAAGCACAAGAAACTGCACTTTCTCCATTGTTACTCACATTTCACTTCCATCACTGTTTGAATTCAAAAGTTTAGTCTTAGTAGAAAGAAGAATTGGATGTCTTCAAGGAATCTGGATTTGATTTTAAGGTCAAATTAATTAATATGGAAGAAATAAAACAAAATATTTTAACTAATATGTTAAGTCAACCAATATTTGTTTATGCTATCAAAGGGGCTGGTTGGGAGAATTATTTTGTAGGTACCTAAAAATTTCCACCAATCCAAAATGGTTCCACGACGTGGAATTACTGGATTGGTCAAAAAAATTAAGGACTTTATTCTGATTGGTTCGACGCGGAAAAAAGGAGTTGCGCAATGCATTTCCAGCTTCCTGATTGGCTCTCGCATTTTCTGAATAAAAGCAATGAGTCCACTTCCTTTGTTTTTTTTATTGAAAAATGAAGCTTTAGTTCAATCGCTGAAGTCCCAAGTGAAAAATCTCAATTAAAATTTTTATAAGTATTATTTTAATTGTTTCTAATTTCTACTTCGGATATTGTTTTCACAATGAATAAAAATACAGGAGTAAAAGATATTCCCAACAGTCAAATCAATCGAAATGAAATACAATTAACAAGTGTTTCTCCCAATCATAAATCCAAGGATACAACTAATAATTCAAAACCTGAAGATGAGCAACGAATACAATCTCTACTAAGCTGGTATCGCTTCTACGGTTTGGACCACTCTTGGCTGAAAACTGCTCCAACACCAATCCCAAGCAAACTAAATCCAAGGATGGAAGGACCCCTCTCTCCATTCGTCGTAGAATTTCATCGTAAGATGAAGACATACAAAATCCCGAAGTAAAGAACGCGCAATGATGTCCAGGAGGCTAAGAACCTAGAAACTGATGAAGTTATGGATTTCAGCGTAAGCTCCCCACCATATGACTTCTTTACACCACCAACTTCAGCATCAGTTACTCCGAAGTGGTTCCCGACATTTGAGGGTTATGCAGGAGAAGCTGAAGATATCCTGACGTTGCATCCGGAAGTAGAGGACAAATTGGATGAAGAAATAATGTAAGAATATTTTTAAAAACAAATCGCTAATCGTTTTACTACTAAATTCTCATTCTCTTGTTTTTTCCAGGTCGTTCTGCGGAATGGCGTAACTGCTTAAGGAAAGGCTTTTGATTATTCTGTTGGAAATACGAATGGCTTACACCTGACAGAGGTATATGAAGTTTTCTGCGGAATTTTAGAGGTAAGTTACTCTAAACAATATTGTTGACCCATATATAACTATTGATTCTTTTGTTTTGTTTTCTTGCAGGACTTCATATTAACTGGTCCAAGGAGTTTTATCTAAGCCAAGCCAATCAATTGGAACCCTCAACTCCATGGACGAAGCATTTGTACATGAACATGACTAACTACCTGCTGCCATTTGTGAAGATCGTTTACTCCATATTTTATGAAGGAATTAATTGCATAGGTCTATTGGATTTAAGTGTTTAATATTTTTTATTTTTTTATTTTTGAAAAATTAATTATAAAGGGATTAATATCGCGTGTCTGTAGTGGATGCGCGTTATTATATTTTCTATATTTAATATTATTTTTTAATCAATTTCGCATGTAATTTTATATAAGATTAATTTTTGTCAATAAACGTTGATGAAACCAGTACAAAATTTGCTTAAGTATTTTTTATTTTGGATCGAGCTGAAATTATATTCATAAGAATTTTATAGTAAGGTTAGTAAACTTTTTATTTTTTAAACTGGAAAGCAGCAGCAATTTCTCCTTTGTTACTCCACTTTCGTCAATTCAATTCTAATCTTTGATTTCAAAAGTTACATCGTCATATACAATTTCTGAATTAGTAAAATTATAATATAGCATTACGAACCCAATACAATGATTATATTTCCTGAGGGCTGTATTAAATATTTCCTTCATTTAATAATTTCACTTGTAACACAAAAAATTTGTGTTCCTTTACATCTAATGTTCAACAAACTTGAACAGACAGAACAGAAGTATTCATCTGAAATTAACTGGCTTAACACTCAAGTCCATCCGTTTTGTTATCTAGAACCGTGCAAGCTTTTACCAAAAATAATTTATTTGAATTCATATTAAATTAAACTTTAATACAGACCTAATTAATGCAATACCAGTTGAAATGCTCATAAACAAACAAATTGTTACTATTACATTCTCCTACATTCTATAGAATTTACATTTCTTGGAGAAGAAGTCTGAATGCGATAAGTATGACATATCAAAGTTAAACCAAGTCAGAAAAATATAATATTTTATGTAGACTAATAGTAGTTGTAGTAGAATTAATTAATAACAGAAGGCAATGCTAACCTTCATGAAAAACTCTTAGAAAAAACTTGCAAATGAAAATTATAAAAATTGTTATTTAATTGTTATTTATTTAATTTAATTTAATAAGCGAAATCCTAATTTATCTATTTTAAAATTAATTAATTCACATTTGTTAAAATACTTCAAAACGACATACTACTGACCTTGAAAAAGATAGGGGATTCCTATCGAAACGTTGGTTAAAATAAAAATGTCAAAACTAAATGATTCCAGTATTCCGTGATTAAATGAATCAAGTTATAAAAATATTTATCGTACTTAAATGTAATTAATTTTATATTCTACGCTCAATTTTGGAAATAATTAATATTTATTTACAAAGTTAACATACTTGCATAAAGCAAACTAAATCTAGATTCTACTGCTGTTTTAAACATTACTATTAGAATTAGCATGTTGTATTAGTATGCATAACATTCTTGGGGTTTCTGGTCCAACTCCAAACGTAAATTACATAAATCATGTCAATTGTTTTACACATGTGATGGATTTCTAAAAAAATTAACTTGATCGAAAAATTCAAAATTAAGCTTCATATATAAAATATCTTTAGCGAAATTCGTCATCTTTGACTTCAACTAATATTAAACTCATAATTACTGATTTATTCATTTTATTTTCTTCCGAGAATATCGATGATAAAGATGAATTTTGTGGACTTCAGTGCTTAACTCAATATGCTGAAGCTAAACAGATTAAACTTAAAAAATTAAAAAGAGTATACATTTGACATTTTAATTGAATAGTTTTAAAATAAAGGAATGTTTATTCAATAATTATTTAATAAAGTAGTGATATTTATTAAGTAAAAATGATGTATGTTTGCTTAGAATTATAAAGCTAACATGATTAATTTTTAGTCAGTTCTGGGTGTGTTTCAAACGAATATTACAAGGCCTTAATTGGAAATTAATCAACATTATGAATGGATACTTTATTATTCACCGACGAAGGAGGTGTATGTAATTTAAAAGTCCGTCTGTCCGTCCTTCCGTGAACGCGATAACTCGAGAACGAGTTAGCAGATGTAAACGAAACTTGGTACATAAGTATTTGAGGTCATAACTGAGGTGAAGTTAAAAAATGAGCGAAGTTGGAGCAGTCCTTAAGGGACTTCTCATAAGGGCACAAGCAAAATAGTTCTAAATTTTCACTATCACTTTCACTATTTCACTACAATACTTTCATTATTTCGCTTACTGCTTTTACTAGTGAAAGTGGTAGAGACTTATTTTCACTAGTGAAAGTAGTAGATGCGATTAAGCATTACAGTTTGTCGGTTTGCATAATACTGTTGTACGGTTTATTATAGAATTACTGTCTGTCAAAACGATATTACAAAATTAAACTATGTTTACACAATAGTTATTTCATGTGACTATTGTAACAAATTAGTTAGATTAAACTATGAGGAACCGTAACTTAGTCCTTAAAAGTATCATTACAGTTATTAAAATGAAACCCAACAGGGAACATAGATGCTCTCAATATTTTCAACATAAGAAAAACTTCAGTGACTTATTTATTACTTACTTTAACTTTTTGTTTTATTTCGGAATATCTCCGTTCAGGCTTTATAAATCACCCATAAGTGGTATTTGTACTGTTAAAACCAATAAAATACAAAAAGTAATAATTAATGCATTTATTTATAACAAAGATTTATCTTGAGTCTTTCTTTCAGGTATTCTGTGGCATTATTTCTTCCGTAGTTTATGTTTCCTACTTCGGCAAGTTGAGGGATGAGCACGATGACAACAAAGTGAACCAAGTCCTTAAATATTTCGATTTTTTATACATATTCGGATTAATATTTTCATACACTTGTTTCATAACAAGCCTTCACTTATATTCTGCCGCTTTTCAAGAGCTTGTAAACTTTATGGATTTTTATATATACACGGACAAAATATACCAAAGGCAAAAAATTATGGTTAATATTTTAAATTCAAAAGAAATATATTATAACTAATATTATATGGAGGATGTTTTTCTTTCAGAAAATGACGCCAGTATATAAGAAGTACTATTTTGCCTATTTGTTCAACTTGATATTTGCTCAAATTATTTCCATAATAAGACTTTACGAAAAATCTGCATGGGACTCCAACCAATTATTATCGCTATATGTTGAAATTGGAAAACGTAATCTGATGTTGGATACATTTCTGAATCCTTGTGAAATAGGGACTACTTTAGAAATTATAGTTGCTGTATTTGCTTTTACTGCAAATAGATTGCGTTATATAGTGAAAGGAGCTCAGGAGTCATTACTTTTTATCTCAATTATAGCAATGGTCACTTCTTATTCTACTATCGAAAAAAAATTAGGAAAAATTTCATTTAAAGAAGTACGCATTTTAAAATTGATTATCTTTTTAAAAAGTTTAATATTGATTTTTTTTAGATCTCTCAAGAATTTTGCAAATTTAAAAAACTTTCACAACTTAACAACAAAGCAATCGGTCTAATCGCTCTTGGCCTTGTATTAGGTAGCGTCCCAACTTTAAATTATCATATACCACGATTAGTACGACCGGAATCAATTTTGGTATTTCTCGATGATATTTTAACATCAGTATCTCCTATAGTTTTTCTTATTCTGTCCTCACGATTTAAAAATCATGTAATTTATGAAACACTTATGGATATAGATAATTTTCATTAACAATTAAAAATATTTCAGGTGTACAAAAGTTTGGGAAATTGGGTAGTTAAACACAATGCGAATATTCCAGAACCATACTTAAGTGTAATATTGTATGAAATATCTATTCGTGATATCGGGTTTAATTTTGCTGGCTTCGTGGAATTTTCAGCAGGCTTTTTGGGAACTGTAAGTTACTTAATTTGAAAGTTACTCTATTTTTTTAAAATAAAATTTAAAATTGAATTGTATTTTACAGTTAACGATTCTGGTGCTTACATTTGCTGTTGTAATAATTCAATTTCAAACTAACTAAACTTAATCTGATTATGGATAGATTTTACTAACTTTTCTCACTCTAAAATTCCATTACAGTTTTTATCTATTTCATTATATCTTAAATTAAACTAAAGATATAAAACACTAAATTAAAACCTGGGCATTATTTCAGGAATAATTCATTCCGTTTGATTCGTTGAAAACAGAGTCACAAGTTGAGACGTTAGCAGAAATTATATAAATATGGGTTAGCTTTCTAAATAAATAGGAAACACAATGCTGTCAGAAGTTAGAATTCGAGTATTCAGTAGAATACTTTTACAATGTAGTCGCTTTGGCCAAATTCCTAGTGATTGGAATCCTCTAGAATACAAATTCAGGCCTCAATCAACATTTTACAGAAAAAGACATTTAGTTTTCGGTGTAATAAACTGTGTTTTGAAAGTTTATAGTATTACTGCTTACGGCTTCTTAGGATTGATGTATTTGAGTCAAAATAAGACGTCTCATGTAATATGTCCAATACTTTATTCGACGTCTATGTGCAATGCTTTGTTATCTACTTTGGTCCCATACACAAGGCGTAAAGAAACAGAAGACTTTCTCAATTCCTGGTTTAAAATTAATGCAGATTTAAGTGAGACATTTTTTTAATAATGAATTAATCAGCTAAATGCAACTTAAATTACTTTGGAAAACAATTGAGATTTTCCATCATTAAAACCTTTCGTTGGAAATTTGATTTTTATTAAGCTCATTAAGACTCAATTTGTGACATTGCTAATATTATATTTTAAATACAGAAACGGGGCTTCAAACAACAGAAAAACGCGACAGACTCTTCAAACTATTTAATCACGGTATTCAATACTCAGTGTACATACATGTTTTTATAGCTGGCACTTTCTTTTATTACAACATATTTGAAGTAAGTTTCTACGTCTATGTCACTGGAAATCATTTCGGTTACGGAAATTTGCTCTATACTGTATTTCAAATGCTCTGGATGTATTGGAATTGGCAATCTTTTATTTTGTACATATTACTCAATTTCTTTTATTTAATCAGTGCTGCAGAATGGTTGACCATTTTAACGTAAGGAATACTGAAAGACTTTTATGTACAGTCATTTACTAAATTAGTTTTTTTTACCAAACAGGTCAAAATATAAAATGGGAATTATAGATACGACTTCAACGTTAAATATATTCAGGAGCTTAATATATCTTCAACTATTGTATAAAGGTGCAATGGGATACTACCTCCTTTTTCAAAATTTTATGAGTCAAGCATTTTTAATATTTATTATTGTGTACACAATCGTCTGTTATGAACAAATTGGAGTTCCTGGATGTTTCCTTGCAATATTTGTAGGAATATTCTTAGCAACATTTATCATATCGGTGACAAAAGCAGCTACTACCCTTACCGCAAACTCCGAAAAGTTAATTAAAATTTATAAGCAAAATGGTCTTAAATTTGGAACAACAAAAGCAGACATGATTATCGGATATGGAAAATCCATAGTTGAAAACAAAAGAATATTACGATCAATTCGACCAATACTTGTTTATGTTGGACAATTTTACTACATTGATCCAGGGACACGTCTTATTATGTTTAAAATTATTGTTGATAATGTTATTTCATTATTATTGACAGTAGGGTAAAACCATGAAAAAATGGATTTTCCAATTTTAGTTAATTATGCTTTAATAAATAACTATAAAATAATGATAAAACGATTTAGTGAGGGTATGAATTAAGTCTGCCTAAGAAAGGGTGAAAAGTGCCTAAACTTTTTTACCTAAACATTTTGCCTAAAAATATTGAAAAATACATAAAAATTAAATGAATTTTGCCTAAGAAAATTTCCTAAAAACTCAATCAACTTTTTTTATTGTACAAACGAATATTACATTATAAATTGATAAAAAAAATTCGCGAATGTTCATTGAACAATTACTGCTTCTTTTTTTTAGCAGCCGTTGGTCTTCCCGGCTTGCGTTTTTATTAGCACTGTTTTAGCTGAGTATATTGGTTTTCGGTGGAATATTATTTCTAATATTTCCAAATTCAAAATAACCCAGCATACTGTTATACGAAATATACTTATTTTATTGTACGTTCACATAATCAGCTACGACCTACATTCCAATTGAATGAGAGGTTAAATGTACAGTTTAACTTTTAGCAAGACTTCCATTTAAATTCTAAACATTATTTAAGCCTAAGCCTCAACCATCCATGCAAGTCTACTTTAATTATGAGTAAAAGTGTTATTTAGAACCATAAGTAAAGAAATATTAGATGATGCATTTTTTAATCTGATACTCAATGGTTGTGTTTGTAACTTGGATATTTAATATATTAAATGTAAGATACAAAACGGGAATAGTTAAAGGTAAAATATTAAAGTACAGTGCAGCGCATACTATCTTCCTGAACAACAAAAATATTAAAGAATTCCCTAATACTAGTTCAATTATCTGCTCGACTTCTTTTTTTTTCGAGGGGTTTTCTTTTCTAATGCAAGAAGTAAAACAATGACTACCTTTCTTGCGATTAAATGTGATCTTTTGAAAAAATACTGCCTAAAGCAATATGTTATTTTAGGAATTTTATTTAGGACTTGTTTAATCCTTGTTTAGGTATTTTTCATTCAATTTTAGGTAAAATGTTTAGGCAAAAAAGTTTAGGCGGGTTTCACCCTTTTTTAGGACAAATTAATTTTACCTCATAAACAATGGTAAAATAAGTATTACGGACTTCATTTTTTGCACGTCTTACTTCCAACAAGTTTTTGGAACAAAGAGAACAACAATTTTAATAAAAATCTTGTATTTTATAATGTTTTTAAGGTGACCTTTAGGCAAATAGATTGATAAGGATAATTTGGAAATACATGATTAGAAAATTAGAAAATAAAACAGATAAAATGTTCATGAGTGTAAAAGTATTACAAGGATTTTTATACCTTTTATCAGATAATGCAGAGTGCGAAAGTTTCGACATTTAATTTGTTATCACATCAAAAATGGAAAACTTTTAATTATACTCTGTAAAATTATTGTGTAAACTTGGACCGGAAATCTATACTTTATTTTAAATCGATTAACAAATAATGCTTGAATCATCAGTCAAAAATAAAATGAATGAAATATAAGTTGCATTTTTATTCAGTTTTTAGAATTACTAAAGTTATTATTTCAGTTCATGATGCAAAGTTGTATTTTATTAAGGAATATTTACAAATATTTTGTAATTAACAAAATGATAGGAATAAAACTGATGCTTGTAGCTGATTTATTTCCTCCATTTTGACCTGTTGTTTTTGTAATTAATGTTTTCGGAGTTGTAGTTGGAACATTGTTTCCCTTTTCACCTTTTAAGAAAAATTGATTATTTTCTTTTAATCCCTGTACCGCAATATAAGCTGAACTATTAATAATAGTAAGAGCTCCATTCTTTCGTGGTGGAATAAATGCAGTTTCATTAAATGAACCGTCATTCATTGCTGCTGATGGATTTTCATATTCGTAGGAGTAATATACAGTAACATCTCCATCTTCAATAGTTACATGGATTGTAATTCCTTCAGCTGGAACTTCAAAAACATAGTACCTTTTCTCATCCTTTCCCACTGTTTCCTCAATGGTGTCATTAAGTTCTGGTGTTGCTGGTATTTTACAAGCATCAGAATTCAGTTGATATACGAGTTCGATGAGTGTATCGTAAGAACCCGTGTTGATAACATATTTAGTTTCGTTACCAGCAATTCGCAACAATTCTCCTTGATTTACCCCTGTGCCAATACCTACAGCAAAATTTGTAATATTCTCAGCAATTGCTCGGTCTGCAGCTAATCCAGTTAAAGTAAAACTGTCAGAACCTCCATCCGTAAATACCACCATGACTTTTCCATTTGTACTCTCATGTTTCTTAAAAATATCCACAGCTCCGTCAATCCCCTTGTCCGTAGATGTCATGCCGCCTGTATAACTGACTTTCTTTATTTCTTTTCCGAGTTGTGCTGAGTTAGTAAAAGTCTGACTGAATTCAAAGTAGGTTTTTATATTCGTTGAATATACGACATATCCCATTCTTGTTGTATTCAAATCAAATTTCATCAACAGTTCAGCTACTGAGGCTTTTGCTTTCACAAAGTTATTTTCACCAATACTGCCGGAACTGTCTAAAACAACTACTATATCAATCCTTGCACCGCAGTCCGACGTTTCCTCAAGTTGCTTCACTTTGTCTATAAAGAACTGCTCATTACGATTTCCACCGTTCATTTGTTCAAAGTTTTGATACCATAGACGAGCTTGATTTTTAATTGTATTTGGAAATACAGCTCCCAAACGGAGCAAATGAAGTTGAACAGCTATAGCTGAGTACAATGGTTTCAAACAGTCGTCAAATTTAACTTTTAACCAATCAATGTCAAAATATCTTTTCACATTTGTGATCTTCGTTGCTAGATCTGGTGGGGAAACTGTTGTATTTTTGGTTTGATTGAAGAGATGTTCCTGGATTTGCCAAATTCCACCTACAAAAATTTTAAAATGTTTTAACCTAAATTTTTTTTAACTTAATATAATTGCTTATATTTTGTTTACCATTTTGATAAAAACTATCATTTACTCCAAATTGAGTTTCGACCCAAGCCATTCGAAATAAGAATCTGTTGTCAGCTTTAAATATTTTTGATCTATCCAATTTGTAGATTACAGCGTCAACTACATCCTGTCCCTTGGCATTTGGTTGTAAAGTAGCATCAGAATGTTGACTTTTAACCACTTGAAGGAATAAAAATGGTCCTATGAATATTATAAACTTCATCTTGTCCTACTTTCAAAAACTGTTTGAAAAAAAAAGGGTAAATAGTTGCAAACACTCCGGCCGTATGGACTACTTGAAGGTAAATAGACGAAGCGTAAGTCGACCAAACATCCTTTGTTCGAACAGTAATGACGCAATAAAAAATAATGTGCTGGCTGACGCATGACCTTTCTTGGTACATGGACCACCTTTGTGTTATTGTCAACTTTTGCTACGCTTCATTTTAACCTTTAGGTAGTCTATCCGGCCAGAGTGTTACATTAGCCATTATATCATTTTGCTAATGTTTAATAGGAAGAACCATTAATTTTTATTATGTCTTTGAGTGCAGGTAAGTCACCTGAACTAATAATTATATGAAATATTTAATGTTTATGAAAACAAAAACAAGCAAATAATAACCCATTAAAGTCCTTAAAGAAACCTTTAAAAGAATTATTTATTTTCGTCAATTTAAATGATTTCAATACAAGGTAAAAAATCTCTAAAATGACAAAAGTGCATACACAGTTAAATTCATTAAAAGTTGAAGTACAACTAATTTAGTTTTTCTTTCAAAGTAAAATACAAGTGTTTTACAACAAATTGGTTGAGAGGCTTTTATATTTTTAAAAATAAATTGAAATTTCTCCTTAGGAATATTTATTAAACATTTATTTGTTAAACATTTAAAAAGATTAATTTTAATTTGTTTTGATGTTTCGTAAATATCACCCATAATTGCAGTTATAATAATATGAGATAATATTAATTTGTCCTAAAAAAGTATGAAACACGCCTAAACTTTTGGCCTAACTTAACATTATTCTTCTGGATGTTAGGTCAAAAAGTTTAGGCGTGTTTCATACTTTTTTAGGCGGACTTAATTCATACCCATTTAGTGATGCATGCAAATTAAGCCGTGAGCTTTAATTAAGTTTAATTAATTCCAATTAATAAATCCTTTATTTCAGCCCGTTTTTCTTTATTCAATTTTTATTTCATTTTAAAGTTTAACATTTATTTAATAAAAGGAAATTACAATGGATTCTCACTTACAGTATTCAAGCCTAACATTGCTATTAATAATTTTAACACTGATTTTGAAGGAGAGTGCAGCTCAAGATGAAAATACCAATTATCAAGAAAGTATTGACCAGCAAAGTGAAGCCATAAATCACGATGGTACCGGCGACGTGCTTACTTCAGATTTAATTCATGAAGACGGACAGGATTGGGGTCCAGATGAAACTTTAGATCTCCTGGATACGAACAAAGATGGAAAAATATCCCTTGATGAATTTGTGAATTTTCGACTGGAAAGATATGTAAACTTTGATTGGTTTGGAAAATTTGATACGGATAGTAATTCTTCATTAGATTTTAATGAAGTAAGAGCCATTTCCGATTCAGATGAAGATGCAAAAGAAACAATGATGAAAGCTGATAAAAATAAGGATGGAATTTTAACACGGGAAGAAAATAACGAATTCGTTCGGATTTCATCTGGGGATATGTTCAGAAATAGTGACACCAATGAAGATGGATATTTGGACTCTGATGAATTATCTGCGGAAATCGTTGAGACTTAATCAAAAAGAAATAATAAATATGAATGCTTCACAATAAAATAACCAGAAAGTATAAGATACATTTATTAAACAAACGATTCTGATCTTCTAATCATGTTAATAATGTATGAAGGGTTAATTTTTTTAATAAGATAAAATTAAACAAAGTTAAAATGTTTTTATAAGTATGAAGTTAAGAAATTTAAAAGGAAATGATGCTAAGAGATTGAAACTACGTATTTTGTGTAAGACTTTTAAATTGATTTTTTAAAATGCTGACAACTTTGCTGTGCTCGATGGGTTATCCTCGTCGATTTCTGCGATAAAACGCATACAGAAAGATTCCATCTTGCATAGCATATACCATCATCCTTTCGTTGTAACGACGAGGAAAGGCAGGATTAGCTGCTGCTCCAGTTGAATATGCCAACGCCCAAATTCTTGTTATAATGTATACGATGCTATACCAATACGAATGAAGTGGCGATGGGTCATCAAAGCTGCTGAATCCACAGGTGTAAAGTTGCAACTGGAGAAGCATCCCAAGTCCAGACAAAGTCAAAATGGTGACTTCATGTTTTCGAAGAAAGTCGAACATGATGTCAAACCTCCTCCTGTAAATATTAGAACAATGATTATTAGAATGAGTTTAATTATTCAATGAAATTTTTCGTTCAAACTGATCGTTTTACTTAAAATTTAAAATATTAAAAATATTTTATAATTAAAAGCAGAAGCTTACCAAATCAAACTTGCTGTGAAAAATATAATAAATGAGGAATTCTATTGAATTGGAACAGGACTGCTTGAACTCGGACTGTCTTGAACCCAATACAATTGGCTACTGAAATTAAAAGACGTCTAAAAATAATTATAATATGCGACATTAGAGATTATTTTGGCACAGTACTCGGTCTGAATGTGTAAACAGTTAACAAATTTATTACTTTAACGGATAAAGCCATTGTTGTAATTCTAAACTTGAATGTGTCATCCACCTCGGAGAAATAATAATTGGTCCAAGTAAACTTTCCCAAGAAACAGTTGATGCGACCATTCAATGAAATTAGTCATCACCCCATAAATACTGCTATAAATATATTATTGCTTGAACTCTTGCATGCTCAAATTCAATTTATGTAATAAATTTTTATTATTTCATAGACTAAAGAATTTTAAATTATTTTACATAAAGAGATTTAGTAATTCGTTTATATTTATTTTCATAATGATCATATAAAATTCATACAAAATTTATTTAATACTGAATCCAACACAATAAAAGTAAATTATAAAACCTGTGTTTATATATTTTAATTTAAACGCAAAGGCAATGGAATTTTAATTCAAACTTTCTATTTTTGCACTTTATTTGCAATTTATCCACCATAATGTGGTTAATACATTTTTTTTTCCGATTTTTGATTCATTTGAAAAAACTCGAATACCCATTAACCTAATACATTCCTTCATAACAACTTTTATTGCAATTTTGGACTTTGAGTCCATGTAAACATTTTGCCAATTAAATGCTTAAGTGTCCATTAAGCTCCTTTTCTTTCTCAATGCATAACCAATTTTATCACCACTTCATAGAAATTCAATAAATAAAATGTTCAATATTTAGCAACAACGGATCCAATTCATTTAAAGTAACCGTAATATGAAACGTGCTGAATTGGTAGGAATTATTTCGCATATACTAAAGTAATTTTTTTTCTTCAAAATGCGAGCGTATGACAGGACAAAAATTATATACACTTAAGTCCTCAGAATAATACAACAATCGTGCTTTATTACTAATTTCTAAAGAAACCGATTCTTTATTCTGAGCTCAAGTCCCGGTTGTCTTAAAAACTGTTGATATAATTGGTTTTAGGCAATGCTCTCAATGCTAACTTGTTTTAAATAATTTATAATATAAATAATAAATTTAGTAATTCGATTCCGGTTTTTTAATGTTTTCTAATTCTTTTTCACGGAGTTAGAAAAATTTAATTTAATATTTTTGAAGTGAAGAAAAGTGAAAAAAATATACATGGAATAGGATGTAACAAACAGTAGAAACAACAAAATATTAAACTAACTCGGTTTCATTATTATAACATAAATACATAACATACATTACTTCAACTCTTCAAAATATTTTTGATTTTGTTGAAATATTGGAACATATATTCTGCAGACGAGGTTGAAAAGCACGCACTTTTACAATGCAGGGAAGCTTTAGTTATGCAATGATGCAATGGTTTTCCTTAAATTCGACGGTGAGGTGATATTATTGTCACCGGCTAGAATAATATATTATAATACTTCAAATTAAAAGCCGTATTATATAGGGTTCCCTGGGATAGATAATTCATAATAGAAAAAACGCATATCACTTCACTCTCTCACATGATCAAAATGTA
>JAQGCN010000729.1:0-15676 GCA_034699725.1 Friesea truncata | reverse complement strand
AAGCTTAAATATTTAAGAACTTAAATATTTAAGAACTTAACAGGTTCTTTCGGATCTTGGGAGAAGGCCCAATATTTAAGAACTTAACAGGTTCTTTCGGATCTTGGGAGAAGGCCCATGTTAAAATTTTTATATGGAAAACTTTTAATTTTTTCCACTACAAAATGTCTCCCTATCATTCATCATTTTTCATTGTTTTTCTCTATCTTATCAAATAAAAAAATTAAAACAATAAAAAATTCATACACACTATTATGATGGATTTTGAATAATTTTATGTTTTTTGACGCTTCGTGTAGAAAAATCCGAGAAGTTGAAAAAGTGACTACTTTAATGAGAGAGAACTTATAATGATAATGAGCTCTTTCTTAAGTAGGACGACGTTACTTCGCTTCGTGTTCTTTCTTATCTTTCTTTCCAAACCAAATCCTAATGCTTTAGTTCATAATTTTAATCTCAGAAATTCATCCCGTCGAAAACACTTCCGTTCAGTTAAAAAGGTTAAAAGACAGAACAATAACAGGAGAAAATAAATTGAATTCAGAATTGAATTTAAATAAATTATTTAAAAAATAAAATTTAAAAATGTAAATTGTAAAAAGTAAAGCGGAAATGATAAATCAGATAAGAGAGAATGATGGGCGTAACTTTTCACTAACCTGTTGCTTGCACTCTTTGAGTTGGAAAAACCCGTAATTTTAGGCACACAGGCGGGAGCTTTCTTCTTCTTTCCGAATCCCGGGAGAAAATCTCGTTCTAAAATACTAAGCGTCTTCTCGTTTTAGAACAGACAAAATTAGAAATTTAAAAGATGGTGAAACTTCTTTCTCGTTGGTGAAACTGATTCCTATTTTTAGAAAATGGAAGACGAAGGTGGAGTGAAATGTGGTGGATGTTGCTGGGAAGAGTCCAAGGGAATTTCTGAAAGCAAGACACTTTTTTTCACTCGATTCTAATGCTTTGCTTTGGTTCTTCGTCGTCGTTTCCCTTCTCTTCTTCCTCTCTCTTCTCTCTTTACAGCTTGTTGCACGTTATAATTTTTTTTGTTGGGAGAGAGTTTTCGTTCTCTTCACAAATGAAATGAAATGAATAAATTCTGGAGAGAGGAGAAGGGAAATTCTATCGAGGAAGTTCTTTGTTTAACTAAACAGAAGAGATACAGAATCAAATTCGTATACTCACAACACACTTTTTTGTTGCAGAGATGGACGCGTATATTGTTGAGGAAGATTTTAAATTCAAAAACAATTGCAGAATCTCTCAACAAAATTAACTTATTTTCATTCTTTTAATTTTTCTCTTCACTAATTTTAACTTTTAAGTTTGAAAGGATGAAAATCTCTCACTAAGAAAGCATTTATTTTTCGTTCTTAAAATTGTTTATATTTTTAACCATAGCTTAATGTTATTACATTCAAAGCTTTCTATTTTATTAGTCGTACAAATTATTCAAACTGCTTACCAAATCATTTTTAAGAAAATAAATAAATTAATTTCGCCCAAATCCATTACTCAAGTTTCCAAATTTCTTTTTGGCCCACATCACATTATCGCTCTGGGGTATTTTTTTCTTATTCTTCTTATGGGGAGTGAAAAGGGAAAATCTGTCCCCTTCCCTTTTCTTGTTTGCTTGTGTGATGGAATGAACAAAAAGAAAACCTTTCGAAAGTGGTTATTCCACCATGCTAAACATCGTATAGCATCATGAGACTACAAAAAATTTCCCCCTGAAACTTGAGGATTTGGGATTAGAATTTATGACGGAGGAGGAGGACTAAATAAACGCAACAACAAGCAAGCTGAGAAATGGGAAGTTGGTTAAAAATGGCGTCGAAAACTGTATAGTCAGCTATAGCGTCACAATCAATTCTGGCATATCAACTTTCCCATTTACTAACCTTGATCCAAACAATAAGCCATCATCAATCACAAATCTTCCAATGCTTTCTCTTTGTAGAATTTTAAAATAAGTAAAGCGACTAACTCCTACGTGCCATTAAGAAGCTTTTGTCATTAAGAAAATCATTAAGAACCTTGCCTTATCATGATGTTGAAGAAAAAAAATTATTACGAAAGCAAGGAAAGAAATGAGAAGAAAATTAGGTTTCCTTCATTTCATTTTGATAAGAAGGATTTCATGTGCTGATGCATTAATGAGCTCCACGAGTAATATTTCGAAGCAAAAAAATTTATAAACCTCTGCTTGGTTTGCTTTGCTTGAAAGGAGAAACTCCCATTCTTCTCATCATCATCCATCCTGCCTTTCTATGAGAATTTCCCTTCGAGTGGTTTTGTTGTTGATTGAGAGAGGAGAAGAGTCCTAAAAATTCTCATACAGCAGTAAAATTTAACCAAAAGAATACACGGGATTCATCAAGAAGAAAAACTCTGCGGCGTAGAAATGAGGACGAGAGAGTTTTTTTATGGAGAGAGATTAGAAATCCAAATGAGAGAGTTAAAAAGTAGTCAACCTTCACTCGCTCTCTCTTCTCTCCCCCACGCATCATCTCATTGGTTAGATATGCTTAAATCCATTCTAAATGCTATTTCTCAGAAATAATTTCCATTACTTAATTTCATACTCTCTCAATGCTTTTAATGTACTTTCTTATGGCAATGGAATTTCCAAATGAAAATGAATAAATTTATTATTCTTTCGAACGACAAAGTGTAGCAATAAACAACAAAAGTCAGCTGATTCCTTCCTTCCTTTTCACTTTCACCAAAATTCAAAATTTCAAGGACTTACTCCAAAGGTAAATAAAATTTAATTTTGTTAATTTTATAATTGAATTGAAATTCATAAACTTACCAATCAAATTTTATGCTTCATTGCAGAGCTGAAAGGAAGTAACCACAGCAGTAGCTAGCATTAAAGCAAGCACTTCATTCAAGTCAAGCAATTAATCGTTCAAGATGATCGTACGAGTCCTCGGTCAACGTGGGGTTCATGGATTCCGTGTTATGCAGGATACAAAGAGAAACATGGCATCACATGGTGGTGGAGGACTCAGTCCGGGATTAGTGTTTGGAAAAAGGCAGATGCAACAAGCTAGAAATTGGTAACGAAACGAACATTGTGATTTTGGTAATCATTTCAAAAGGGAAAGATTGGATTTTAAATTCTAGGCTACCAACAGCAACATGCTTCGGAGCTGCTGCATTTGTAGGCATGTGCTACTTTACAGAATGGCGAGTTACGAATGAATGGATTCCTTTTTACAATGGCAAGTTCAAAACCAAATGAAGCATAAACACCAAATTAGATCAATTCTAAAGTGAATAGTCATGGAATGAAAGTTAAAGTAGTTTTTAACCATACATAAATTATTAGAATGCCTCTTCTTAATACTTTACCCAAAGAAAGTTGTCAGAAAGTTTACGAGTAAACAATCGCTATAACAAGGTATTTATTGAATTTTCCAAAGTTAATTAAGTATCAAAAGTATTTTATCTTTTCTATCATACCTGGATGGATGGAATTCTAAAAGGCAGGACAGTAAATAAGGAATGGCAATGGTATTTTAGGAATCATTTGAAGTTTCTTGTTCGATGTCTTTAAATTTTGTCACAAGTGCAGCAAGTACTTTAATATAATGTTCTTTAGAATCATTATACTTCTGGATAAGCAAATCTTCCCTGGTTCTCCATTCCTTCCGGCAGAGGTAGACAACTTTTTTCAACGTCTTGAATTTACGATGGAGATGTCGCAGAGCTTTTTCCATTTCTGCTGCATCAGCTTCCGCTTGATCTGCTCGTTCGCAAGCATCTCTGAGTTCCACACCCCATTGCTCGATTAGAGCTGCAAGGTTTTGATAAGTTTTCATATTTTCATCAGTTTGAATTTCAACAGAAGTTAAGATTTTGGGTTCTGGGATTTTTGGTGGTAGAGGTGGAGCAGGTGCTGAAGCTTCTCTAGCTTGCTGTAATAAAATTCAATTTGAATTTAGTTCATAGAAACTATAACTAGCTCAAATATTCAAATTAAATTCTTACCTTTAATTGTGCATGAAAGTTTTCTTCCAATGTTTTAAAGTTATTTATCCAAATGCCCTTTTCTCTCTCATGAGCTTCCATTGTTTCTCTTAATTTTATTTCTAAATTTTCAGAAGATACCGGAGGAGCAGGTGCTGCTGAAGCTTCTCTAGCTTGCTGTAATAAAATTGAATTTGAATGAGTTCATAAAAACTAACTCAAATTAAGTTCTTACCTTCAATTGTGCATGAAAGTTTTCTTCCAATATTTTAAAATTATTTATCCAAATGCTCTTTTCTCTCTCATGGGCTTCCTTTGTTTCTTTTAATTTAATTTCTAAATTGTCAGAAGAAACTTGAATCTCTGCATTGGAAAATGTTTTCTTTGTCTGAGAATTTCTCAAATCTGAAACCACTTTCTGGAAAAAAAATCATCGTTTTTACCTTAATTTGCAAGAACAAACACGATAAATTGAACTTTACCTGCTGATCTTTAATATTTTTTTCAAGCTCTTCAACTCTATCTCTCCAGAAATTAACTTCTGTCACATGTTTTTGACGAGTTTCTCTAAGTGCATCGTTTAGTTCAGATTCCTTTGTTGAGAGCCCAATAGCTGATAAAAGCCGGACTTCTTGCGTTAACTTTCCAATCTGTTTATAATTTATAAGCAATCGGTTATAAAATGAGCAAACTCTCTCAGAAGTTTAGTAAACATTTACCTGTGATTGCAACAAAATATTCTGATCTTTTGTTTCGCTTTCACTCTTCCTTGCTTGTTCATATTCTCGTAAGATCTCTTCAACTTTTTCCTTAAGAAATACATTTTCTTCCTCTTTGAGTCCTAAACAAAAACATATTATTCATATAAACGAAATTATGAACCTTGAAATTCAAGATGTAATTCTTACTCAACGCTTTTTGAAGTTCATCTTCAGTAGATTTCATCCCAAGAGCTTCAGCTTTCATTAATCCAAGTTGATGAGCAAGGGAACGTTTTTCTTTTGAAAGGATTTCAATACGTTCTTCAGCTCGTTGCACTTGACGCTCTCGAAATTCAGAAATTGTCTTGAGTTCTTCTAAACTTTCTGCTTCGTGATTATCAACTGTCCAAGTTTTCTCATAGTTGCCATTTGAATCTCCATTGAAATTGATACTAGGGCAATGTGTTTTATGCAAAATACTTTCCCCAGCTCCTCCTAAATCTGCTCTTGGTGTTGGCAATCCGTCAAAACTAATGGGCTGATGATGGTTCGGACTATTATTTTCATGCTGTTGTGCCTGAATCCCAATCCCATTATTGTGTCCATGCTCATTATCATCACCCAAATCGTCATCATCATCCCCAACCCCAAAACTTTCATTACTAAATGCATGTGCCAAGAGCTCCTTTATCTAATTTAAATAAACATGCATATTAAATGTAACATTAACAACATTAACTTACTTCGTCTTCTCGACCCTCATCTTCACTCTCTTCTCCGACAACGCTGAGGTTAGTGAAGCCTGACTTCTTTTCTAAATCAATTCCGTCCGACATTACTAGAAAAATGTAACATTCAGTGTAAGCGTAATTAAATTCTTTTACAATAAAAAATTAAATAAAAAACGTCAAAAAAAAACAAAAACAAAACAAACAAAGCATTTCTTTTAAAAAAACAAAACAAAGAAAATAAAATTATGAAATTCGCGGGCCCGGTTTTACTTTTTTTTAGTTTGGTTTTTTTATTTTTATGACATTAGTTGACTTAAGAATTAATAATTATAAAACTTACATTTTTTTTAATAAAAATTATTTTAATTAATTATTTTTCATAATAATTAATGACTTAAGACAATAACCGTTAAATAAATATAAAAAATAAAAATTTAATAGAATTTATAATTTTTGTCCTAGAATTAAGTAAGAGGTGTAGTGTGTGTGACTGTCAAGTATGCCAGTGGAATTTTTTTTTTACTTCCCAGCTGTTCACTCCTCCCTCCTTTATTCACTTCATTTTTATTGGCTATCCCACCCAATTTTTGTAAAAACAATCCCTTTTTGCGAATTAAATTAAAATAAGACACATCAAAATGCAGGACATGTTTAATTCCGTGAAAGGAAAAGCACTAGAAGTAGCCACTTACCTCACACCGAGATTGCGAGAATCAAAATTTAGAGAAACTGGAGTCCTTACACCTGAAGAATTTGTTGCTGCCGGAGATCATTTAGTACATCATTGTCCAACTTGGGCTTGGACTGGAGGAGATGAATCAAAAGCGGCTGATTATTTACCAAAAAATAAACAATTCCTTATTACTAAAAATGTTCCATGTTATAAAAGATGCAAACAGGTAAATAATATTAATTCATTCTCAAATCAAATCATTCATTGTTCATCCCTGCTTTGTTTATTTAAAATGTTTAACTCGGCCATTCTAACCAGCACTGCTATACTGCTGTGCTGTACTTGGAATTTTATGAATCTAAAATAAAAAACAGGTAGTTTATATACCTGAGTTTTATCAAATTAAGATTAAGCGTAGGTATTTTTACCTGAGTTTTATCATCAATTTAAGAAAATAAAAGCAGGTATTTTCTACCCCCTCCCCTGCAGCTTTATCAAATTAATATAAGAATCGTCCAATTAATTTTGAATTTATTTCAGATTGAATATGATCGAGACCAAGAAAAAGTAATCGAAGAAGACGATGAAGGTTTCTGTTATATTAAATTGTTGTTTTCATCTCCTTTTCATTGCTAATGGTGGACATTTTTACAGGTGGATGGGTGGATACACATCATCACACCCCTTTAGATGATATAGTCCAAGAAATGAGTTTAGAAGATACTGAACCACGTAAAACAGAAGACGAAGATGAAGTTCCACTTGATATGGACGAATTTGAAGCTTCTGGACTACTTGATGCAATGGATGATACTGTGCTTAAACCTCAACCTACAAATCAACCTTCTACTGGAGAAATTATGCAAACAAGGTTAACGCGCACACAATCATTGTTTTCGATGTTCTGTCTTTAATGTCATGTTGATTTTTAGGACCTACGATCTTCACATCACTTACGATAAACTCTATCGAACACCACGCCTTTTTCTGATTGGTTATGATGAAGTATGAACTCTCTCATTTTTCTTTCTACGTGATTTTAATTTTAATGAATTTTGTTTTAGAATCGAAAAGTTCTCAGCGTACAAGAAATGTATGAAGATGTAAGTCAAGATCATGCAAAGAAAACAGTGACAATGGAAGCTCATCCTCATTTGAATGGTGTTGTCGCTGCAAGTGTTCATCCTTGTCGCCATGCTATCGTTATGAAAAAGATTCTTGATACTGTTGCAGAAGGAGGAAAAGAACTTGGAGTTCATGTATATCTTATTGTCTTTCTCAAATTTGTTCAAGCTGTCATTCCAACAATAGAGTATGATTACACTCAAAACTTCGCTTTATGAATATTGCACGGAAATTACGTATGTCATTCATTGTCAATTAAGAATATTAAAACTTACTTCCATTATTATAACTTTTATATCACTTTCCGATTAGTGGTGATGTTTTACAGAAAAATTGGTAATGTTGAGACTATCATAAAAAAATCAGAACCATTGCTTCCGATTCCTTACTTCTTCAAGAATGCCATTCCAAGACCAAGTAATGCTCCAGCTACTAAAATTCCACCACCAGCAATAGCCGCTCCTTTCATTGCGTCTGAATCCATTGCTTTCCTAATCTCTTTCTCAAGACTCTGTGCTTGCTTGTTTCCTGGTTCATTCTGGAGTAAAAGTTTCAAATATTTCAGACCTTGGTTGTAATCCTTGGAACGAGCGTGACCCACAGCCAAATAATACAGGTAGTCTCTTTTTAAACTTTCTTCTCCGGTACCCTCTATTAAAGATAAAGACATTCAAAGATTAAATTATTTTTTATAAGTCTAGTATTGTCTAGCTTACTTCTGAGAAGTTCCTCCAGAAGAAGAATGCCCTTCTTGACATCAGTCTTGAGTCGGGAACGTATCTGTTGATTGACCATTAAAATATTGATAGTGATTAATTTCGGTTATATTCAAAACTTTATCTCTTACTTACCAGACACCACGCGTATTGAAACGTTGTATCTCTACTTGCTTCGCCATTTTCCCTCTGCTCATCGTTAAATTTTTCTTCAAAATCCTAAAAGAGGAAAACGAATATGGGAAATGGGTAATAATGATTATCAAATATGTTTGTTAAATATAAGTAATTGTCTGAACAACTGACCTTGAGAAATTCTTCTGAAACGGAATCAGTAAGAGCATCTGAAGCGTCTGCCATTTTTTAACTGCTTAAACGAATGACAACAGCTTTTATTTTGAGATTGATTAATTGAGAATTACTGAAAAATAAGCCTAATTTTGGATTAACGTGTGTTAAACTGACGTAAACAAACTAAAGATGATTCACTCACAGGATCAAAGTTTATATGATTTTGAAATTTCTGTGTCGAATAATTTTGGGTGAGTCTTGTGAGCTGTGACCATGTCATTGACACACACAGGCATGGGCAATTTTTTACGAAAGTGAAAGCACAAGCAGCGAAGTGAAAGCAATAAACCTGTTAAAAAATCAAGCTTCCTTAAAAAAGTTTGATTATTTGCATTAAATGACTTTTAAACATAACAAAAAAACTTAAAACTAACTGTGAAATTCTTAAAAAAATTTTTTTCAAAAAATGACTTTCTCCAAAATTTGACAAGAGAAATTTAAGAATTTCAAACATTATTCATTGCATCATGCAGGTTTAATAATTTATTTAAATATTGCATGAAAAATTCGCGTGTAACAATCTAATTAAGAAGCCATACCATACGCAATTTTATAAACTGACAAGTTAAAGAAAGCCAAACCCAAATAAATAAAGACAAGACTAATAGGTTACTTGTCAAAATTGAATTATTTCCTTGATTTTATCAAACGGAAATAATTACATAAAGAGTTTTCTCTAATAAGTGAAAGTGAAACATGCTTTGTTTCTTATCTTTAAAAAAGTTAAGGTGAAAGGTAAAGAAATGAGAAAGTAACCGCATTCATTTTCATTCTTTCTCTTGTTGTAAACTGTGCCTACTTTCTCCTATCTTTCTCACGAGAGAAAGCATTTACAAAGTGTTTAGTCGTAGACCAAAAACAACACCAAAGATTCCGATTCCGCACACACACAGACACAGACACAATGCGACGACTTTCACTTTAACGTGAAAGGAGAGTGAAAGCGGGAAAACTTTCTCGTGTCTAATCTGACAGTTGTGTCTTGTCTTCCTATCCGAGCCATTCACCCCACTTTCACCGTCGCTAAAAATGTGATATCATCATATCACTATCACTAACATCTCTTTGTTGTGTTTATGGCTTCTCGTGGTTCCTCTCTTGGCCTTTCTGTCTCTTTCCTTTCTTCAACAATATCAAGTGGCTCAAGTGTCTATTGGGACTGTTCAGAGTTTCTTTCTATGGATAAATCTTCAATTTATGGTTCACCAGAATACGTCCTACCTGAGTCATATACTGATGAAGATCTTCTTACTGCAAATTCATCAAGTAAGTCCAAATTTATTTTCAATTATTCATAAAGTGAAAGTGAAAGAGAAATTTAAATAAATTGAATATAATTCCTTTTCTAAAAATAAAGTAAAATAAATATTGATGATTAAGGAATTTTTTAATCAATCTACTTTTCTCTGGCTTCTTCAGTTTTTATACCTTGGGTGTTTTTTATAATTCTCTCCTCATAAATCAGTGAGTGAAAGGAGTTCTGTCTTTGTAAGAATATAGGAATGGTTTTATTTTTTTATTAGAAAAGGAAAAGGAAGAAGACGCATGTTCAACCCAGATAGACTTTCCCCCCTCTTCGATTTTTTCCGATGTAAAGTATAGGAAGTAGGGAATTGGCAAAAGGCCGAGACACTCCTAACACACTTCTTCTTCCTTCGTCTTCAACTTTATTCCACGGAGATAACGAAAGACTACTACTACCGAAAAAGTAAGAGAGAGAAAGTCAACGCCCTCCTCCAATTTCCATTGTCGAGTCTCTTAACAACTTTCTCCAATTGAGTTTTGGAGGAGAGAAAGTGAAAAGAGGAGAGGCTTTTCTATCCCTCACTCTCTGTTTTTTAAGTTTATAATTTGTATTAAGTTATGGTTAAATAAGGTTGTTTTGTTGTCTTTGAGGAAGACTTAGTATTAGGATGTCTGTGTGTAGCGACGCTACTCCAGAATCCTCAAATACAAATTCACCTAAAATTATCATCAATGTTAGCAGTGGTGGTAAGGAATCGAATTTACTCAATTTAATTTACCACAACTCCTTTTTTATTTCATTAAATTTTAATTAAGTAGAAATTTTGCATCGTACCACATAATTTTTAACATTGCTAAACTCTTATAAAGTAAACAAATGAATCACAATCTTAAACGAAGAAGCCTAAAAAACATTCTTCATCTGATAGAACAGAGGGGAAGAATTTTTTCTTCCACTTGTCTATTTTTATTTCTTTGAACTTTCACTCTTGATCTCGATTTTTTATACACGTTTTTTTCTTTCTTGTTTATTTGGCATTTGGCAAGTATTCAAAACAAAAAAAAACATGAGATCAACTTCAGATTCTTATTTTTTTGCAAAACATGCAAAAAATCATACAGATACAAGTATAAAATTTTATTATTTTTATTTGAAGGATGAAGTTGAATGGAATATATTTTAGATTTCTATTGTATAATTTCTTTCATTTTCAGATGAGAAAGAAGAAGCTGGAGGAGTTGGTGATGAAGTGATTGGCGTCCAAAAAGATTCAACGCTACGGGTTACAACAAATGAACCAATTCAGAAAACTTCGTCTTATGCCCACAATCTCTACCTTTATGATGTTAGTTTGAAACTAATGGGATAATATTTTATTAATAACAAAAAATGATTAATTAGGAAAGTCAAGGTGGGACAGTCGGAGGTTCCCCTCATGCTTCCTCCCTCCTTCTACCCCATGTCCTTTCAACCCTCACTCCAGGAGGAGGCGGTGGTACTGCAGCACCACCCTCTGAATCAGCAAAAATGGGTACTTTCATCGGTGTATACCTCCCCTGTATTCAAAATATCTTCGGTGTCATCCTCTTCATCCGTTTGACATGGGTCGTAGGAACTGCTGGAGCTTTATGCGCTTTTGGAATTGTTCTCATGTGTTGCTGTGTTGTAAGTCCATTTGGAACTTCATTCATTTTCAATAGCCAAGAATCTAAATTATAAAAAAGATATGCGTCTTTTTTTCTTCTTAGACAATGCTCACTGCGATTTCCATGTCAGCCATTGCAACTAATGGTGTGGTTCCAGGCGGAGGGAGTTACTTTATGATTTCTAGAAGTCTTGGACCAGAATTCGGTGGTGCTGTTGGCATTCTCTTTTACATTGGAACAACACTAGCTGCTGCTATGTACATTGTTGGAGCTGTGGAAATCTTAATCGTAAGAAAGGGAATATATAATTTATGTGTATTATTTTTAATTAATTTCTATTAATTAGCAATACATGGCACCTGTATTAAGCATATTTGGTTCAACATCCGTTCCTGAAAATATGTACAACAACTACAGAGTTTACGGCACAGTCCTCCTTCTTATTATCGGTGGCGTTGTTTCACTTGGTGTTAAATTTGTTAATAAATTTGCAGTAGTAGCCCTTGGTTGTGTCATTTGCTCCATCATTGCCATATATGTTGGGATATTTGTCAATATAAATGGAAATACTAAACTTTCGTAAGATTTTTACTCATTTCACGCATCATGCTCAATGTCATTGTAATTATTATTTCTGTCCACAGAGTCTGCACCCTTGGTTCAAGACTTCTACAACAAACAAACTGTACTAAGGAAATTGGTTCAGAATTATGGCAAAAGTATTGTATCCAACATGGCGAAGAACCTTCGATGTTTGACACGTGTGACCCATATTTCAATTCTCATTCAACAAATCAAACGCATGGAATCAAAGGTCTTGCTTCTGGAGTATTTTATGAAAATATCTGGCCATCTTGGTCAGAGAAGGACCAATTCATTTCAAATCCTCCGGAAACACCAACTGGCCCAACTTACAATCAAGTCCAAGTAGATATTACAACCACATTTACAATTCTTGTTGGAATTTTTTTCCCTTCAGTTACAGGTAAACTCAATAATCATATTCTTAAATAAATACAATTATTCCTTTCTTTCTTAAAATAATTGCTCACTTATGAATTTTTTACATTCAGGAATAATGGCTGGAAGTAATCGATCTGGTGACTTGCGCGATGCACAAAAGTCAATCCCTATTGGAACTATTGGTGCTATTTTGACAACTTCAACAGTGTACCTAAGGTAAAAATCAGACGCTATTTTATAAATTCAAGAAAAAAATTAAAATATTATCGTTGCTTAAACATAATGCTTCGTCAACCATAAAAAAGTTATTAAAAAAGCGAAAAAAAATTGTTGCAAGTGTTAATAATGGATATGGACTCCCCTCATAATTAAGCAAACGATTATTTTTTATTTTCAGTTGTGTCCTACTTTTTGCCGGAACTGTGGATAACAGTTTACTTCGAGATAAATTCGGAGCATCTGTAGGTGGAAGACTCGTTGTTGCAAATATTGCGTGGCCAAACGAATGGGTTATTTTAGTGGGTTCTTTTCTATCAACTATTGGTGCTGGATTACAATCTCTCACAGGAGCACCTCGATTACTTCAAGCCATTGGTAAGTCATAATCATGTCAATTAAAAGTAAAATCATTTAATTAAGAAATCTCATTTCTTATAGCCAAGGATGGAATCATTCCCTTTTTGGAACCAATGAGTGTGAGCAGTGCGAAGGGAGAACCAATCAGAGCTCTCATCGTAACTCTATGTAAGACAAACCATCAATAATTCTTCATTATACCCCTCCATAAAACTAATTAATTATTTTTCTTCAGGTATTTGCCAATGCGGTGTTCTCTGTAAGTTAGATTCATAATTTTTTTTTAAAAATTACAATTTTCATGATTAATGATTCTTTATAGTGGGAAACGTTGACTACTTGGCTCCATTGTTGTCAATGTTTTTTCTAATGTGCTATGGGTTTGTGAATTTGGCCTGCGCCGTTCAGACGCTCTTAAAAACGCCAAATTGGCGTCCACGTTTTAAATACTATCATTGGATTGGTAGTTTTATTGGGCTCTCTCTATGTATCACTGTTATGTTCATGACAAGTTGGTACTATGCCCTCCTTGCAATGGGTATTGCTGGCCTCATCTACAAATATATAGAATATAGAGGGTAAGAAATTCACATTTGACATGTCAATTGTCAAGTGACATCATTTTCCATTATTCTTGTAGAGCTGAAAAAGAATGGGGAGATGGAATACGTGGATTGGCCCTTTCAGCAGCTCGTTACTCTCTCCTTCGTCTTGAAACAGCACCTCCTCATACTAAAAATTGGAGACCACAAATACTAATTTTAGCCAAACTTTCACCAGATTTACTTCCGAAGCAAAGAAAACTATTCGTACTTGCCAGTCAATTAAAAGCAGGGAAAGGTCTTGTAATGGGTAGGTACAAAATTTCCAATTTCGATTCTTGATTTTAATTAGATTGATTATCTTTTTATTAGCTGCTTCTGTAATCCAAGGGGATTTTGATAAATGTGCCACAATGGCTACACAAGCCAAAGAAAATCTTAAAAATCTCATGGAAGAAGAAAAAGTTAAAGGATTTAATGAAGTTCTTGTGAGTTCTTCTGGGATTACTGAAGGGATTTTATCCATGTAAATTTAATCATTCATTTCACACACAGACACAAAACACAAATGATATATTCTGAATTTTTAGAATCCAAACATCAGGATTAGGAGGACTAAAACCAAACACAGTCCTCATTGGTTGGCCAAGTACGTGGCGTCAGAAAGGGAATGAGAAAATATTTCTAAGGGCAGTGAAAGGAGTCGCTGTAGCAAAGATGGCTCTTCTCGTTCCGAAGGGAACACAATTCTTTCCTGACACTCGGGATAAAGTTTCTGGAGTAATTGACATCTGGTAATTGACCTAAATTTGATACTTGAATCAATAATGTTGACTTTCTCTTTCTTTCGTCAGGTGGATCGTACACGATGGGGGACTCCTTATGCTTCTTCCCTTTCTTCTAAAACAGCATCGAACATGGCACAAATGTAAACTAAGGATCTTTACTGTTGCCCAAATTGAAGATAATTCAATTCAAATGAAAAAAGATCTCAAAGCTTTCCTTTATGCATTACGTATTGATGCTGAAGTTGAAGTTGTTGAAATGGTAAAAATTAGCTATATACAACACCTCGGTTTGTCCACTTTTAAGTTGGATTTACTTAAAGACTTGGGGTTGGGATTTTAAGTTTGGTGGGTCTGATGGTGGATACTGGATGTCAACACTAAAACTAATATTTCTCTAAAACGACACTGGGGATTTTTATAATGTTGGTGTCAAAAAATTCAGTATAGAATGCTTAAAAATATAAGATATGTCACTGGACTCTGCACACCGAAAAACTTTTTATCTATAACTCATCCTTATATATTCGAAAATAATAATGTATGTCAATGCTAAAACTAATATTTCTCTAAAACGGCACTGTGGATTTTTATAAGTTTGGTGTCAAATAATTCAGAAAAGAATGCTTAAAAATATAAGATAACACTTGACTGCGAACCTCGTAACTGTTTGTATCTATAAGACTCATCCTTATATTTTTGATAATGGATGTCAATGCTAAAACTAATATTTCTCGAAAACGGCACTGTGGATTTTTATAATTTTGGTCTCAAATAATTTAGAAAAGAATGCTTAAAAATATATGATATGTCACTTGACTGCAAACCCCGTAACTGTTTGTATCTAAAGACTGATCCTTATATTTTGGAAAATATATTTTTCAATATACCAAGTCAAGCTACATATTTTATATTTTAAAGCACTTTTTTCTGAATAATTTGATACTAAAATTATAAATATCCTAAATCCTACATGCCATTCTCGAAAAATAGTTTTAGTGTTAACATCCAACCATCAATCAGACCCACCAAACTTAAAATCCCAAACCCAATTCTTTAAGTAAATCCAATTTAAAAGTGGACAAACCGAGGTGTTAGTTGTAACTAAAATTATGTTTCGAATTTTTAAAAAATTACAAAAATTCTTTTTTTAGATGACATCGGATATCTCTGCTTATACATACGAGCGAACACTCATGATGGAACAGAGGAACCAAATGCTCAATGAAATTAACCTCAACAAAAAAAGACGACGTTCAATGGTTGAGGAACTCGTGAATATTGGAACTGGATCCATCGGATCTAATTCAACACCAGATAATGAAAAAGTAATCAAATTTTAATTATGATTAGGATTAGGAAATTAATGTAAAATTAATTTTCATTAATTTCAGGAAGTGAAAAGCTCACCACAAGCCACAACATGTTCCAAAGTAAGATTCGTAAGCAGAGAAGCAAGTAAAGATGAAGATGAAACAACTAAAAGACCAACAGATTCAAAACCGTAATTTTAAACCTTATTAATCTTTGATAAGTGCTTATTAACTTTTTAATTACAGGGACGAAGAGAATGTACGTCGAATGCACACTGCTGTGAAACTTAACGAAGTTATCACAAGTAAATCAGTTGATGCAAAACTGGTGAT
>JAQGCN010000728.1:0-15678 GCA_034699725.1 Friesea truncata | reverse complement strand
CGTACAAAAAACAGCCTCGCAATTTTCAACCCATGTTTTAAGCTCCGTTGTTGGATACATTAATCCACCTAAAGATAATTCTTTGGTCCATGCATTGAAACAAGTGGTAGTGTTTTCAGTGTCAACAGTTCTTGAACCAAAAATTAATTTGTATTTTCGTTTTAAAACAAAAGCTAAATATCCAGCGATGTAGTTTAAAGAAGCTTTCATTGAAACTGAATTTGAAGTAGCAATAACTGTTTTAGTAGCAGCGAAAGGTATAGTCTCCAAATCTCCTCGTTGTTTTCGGCTTTTAACCAACTCTAGCAGTCTTGAGCTAACAAAGTACTGGCTATCGTCATTTTCTACATTGGAGCCAGCTGGTAAATTAAATCTTGATCCGGTTAGAATTGCTTTCATTCGATGACGGAACTGACTGCAGTCCGGATGATCATTTGTTCTTCCCATCGATCAAACTATTGAAAATAATGACTCGAGTGGATCCTGGTTTAACCTTCGAGTGATGATGTAAGACATCCCTAAATTCTTAATGTCACATAAAAGTCCACGGAGAGACTTGATGGATGATAAAATACCCTTCTGACATGGTAACAAAGCTTTACGGGGAATAAGCTTGTTTTTCTTCTTCGACCAGAATAAAGCTCGCATACCACCGATCATTTCCTCAACAACTTTTAATTTCTTTTCTTGAGCCTCGTAATGAAATGCCCCAAAAGCACTCCTCAATGGTTTAGTCTTGTCGAGTTGGACTCTTGAGTTAAAAATGTCAAAATAGTCATCCATTGTCTGAAAAAATTCGGAAACTTGTAGGTTGTCTGGAAAGACGAACTTGCAAAGTGTTGCTGTATGATGTGAAAGAAGTTGAGTAGCTTTATTGACTCTCATCCTTTCAACACCCTTAACTTCAATGAGCGATTGACTCAACTTTGGGCACAGCTTGATTTCGTAGGAATCAAATAACAAAAGCATCTCCAACTTGTGTTTATCAACGACAGTACCTAAAATAAAAATAATTAGAAATTGAAATTGAAATAACAAAAATATTGTAATAATAAAACTTACCGTCGGGTAAAACCCATCCAGTATCAAGAAGGTGGTTCCTGACTAACTTCATCATGTGCGGAGCATCAGCGAATACCCATATTCTATGGTTGCTGTTGACTTCGAAAAAAGGTTTTTGTTCGTTAATTTCCAGCGACTTCCACAATCCTTGATTGCTTCCACCCAAATCAGAAACAATCGCAAGTACTACGAAACCAATTTCAGATAATTTAAGAATGACATCCATTAGTATTTGCTTGGTCATTGGTGTGTCGAAATCATAGAATATTGGTTGTTTCCATTTTGAAAAAATGCTATTGCAAATGATTACTTGAGCATTAGAACTAGGACCCATCACTTTATCCAATCCTGTATCAAAAACTATTTTCGAGGAAGTCTTCATTTCATCAAAATTTAAAACACAATATTTTTCGTAACTTTGAAGTTGACTTCCTTCTTCTTTCAGCAATATTAGTACTTCATTCAATACTCCAGGAAAACAATTAAAACTTTCCTTCCACTTCCGCAGGGTTCTTGGTGAAGGTAGAGAGAGCTTCCAATTATTTCTTAATAAATTATAAGCATTAGCACTTGTGCTCAAAAGAGACAACGCCTTTGCTATATCCTGTGAAGTCCATCGAACTTTTCTATTTTTGGAATGATGTTTTGGATGATTTTGAGAGAGTAGAGTTGGAGTGACGGGTTTAGACTTTAAAATACGGATTTGATTTTGAAGCTGTTTGTTCTTTAGCTTAGTCAAGCGGAGGTCAGTTTGCAAATTTGTTAGCACCAATGAGTACCCGTCAACTTGCGTTATTTCTTTTGAGCCTATGGAGATTGTGAAAAATTAATATTTAAATTTCTAAAATGTAATTAAAACTATTACCAGTTGACTGATTCGGACTTTGACTCGTGCTAGCTGCATTATGTTTAACATTTTGTCCATTTCCGACTTCACCTAATCCATCCAATTGACCAACTTCCGGTGGCGGAACTAAAAGTTAAATATACAAAAAGATCATTAAAAATACACAAATAGTACACATAAAATACAAAAACTTTTACCTGAATTTAAGTTCCCAATGTTCCTTCCAAAATATCTTTTCTGCCTTGACAATTGACATTTTGTAATCTCTGACTGCTTTGGGAGATTCTGGCTGGGTACAGCTCCATGCTTCAAAATGATTCGTTCCTTCCTTCCTAATAGTTTGTTCATCTTATCTTCAACATAATCGTCGGCCAGGAAATGACTTGAACAGATTACGGCATTGCTTGTGCGAAATGCATCCAATCGTTTGCACTTGACATTCCAAATCTGACACAAATTCTTTTCTTTTGGAAAACGGTGAAAATGAATGTATTTGTTTTTTATGTTCCGTTGATTATTTGCACATGTAGCGACGGCACAACTTGGCATGGCGTCTAAGGATTGCTGAACTTGCTAAAATGCTTCAAATATACTTTAATTTAAACACAAACGGAAATAACTTAAATGTGAATCAATTAACGCCTTTGTTTCTAAACCGAATCCCGCCTTAGATTTTGAATTCTGTGTAACGACTACGTCACTATTTTTTATTTTTCACGGAGATAGGAAATCTCCATTCCCTATTAGTCTCATTTCCTGTCTATTGTAGCTACAAATTTATTTGCATTATTATATTTAAAAAAGAATTTTAGCAACTGGCATTAAAGTTCTTCAAATAATTTTTTTTTTGTAATTGCATAAAATCAACGCCACTTGAATTTTTTTTAAATTAAGAGTGTATTTGTTAGCTTGTGTTAAAAGTGTCATCTGTTGTCTACGAACTTAACTAATTTTACAACCGCCAATAATAACAAAGGGAATCCCCTCAGACAAATTGTCTCGTAAAATAGTAAATGCGTAAGCATGCGCAGTAACAAAAGTTCTGCAATTTCATTATTTTGAACTTTGAACTTTCATTATAAATTTTTACGTTCATTCATTAAAAGTATTCATTTCTTTTCCTTTGTTTTATTAGTTAATTATAATAAAATATTGTAAAATCCGTCTAATTTTATTTCATGGATAGACAGGCATTATTTGTAATGATGAGCGAAATCGGCCTTACAAATGTTTTAAGAGGAATGATGCCATTTAAAACATTTATAAAATTTTTTAAACAAAATATGACTAATGAGCAGATTAGATGTCTGATTCGTATGGATTTTGCATGAGTCCATTTGTTTCTGCTGAAGTTTTTGAATGATACGATGTAATGAATGTTAGATGATGTTTTTGAAGATGAGGACGGATGTCTCTCTGAAGAATCCAATGTGAATTTGTAGTAGAGGAGGGAAGAGAAAGAAAGAAATTCGGGAACCGCCCAGTCAAATTATAGGGCGAAAAGCCAACTTCAGAATAAAAAATAATAAAAAGAAGTTTCCATGGAAATTCTCTAAAAGCTGCAGCAGCACCACTACCTTACACCCACCCACACATCTGCCCGAATTCTCACCCTCTCATCTTTATTTCCAAAAGCATCTCTCTCAGGAGGATTTATACATCTTTTGATTCTAATTGTCATTCTTTGTAATGTCAAATTTTTTTTTTATAAATGCCCTCTTATTCTTGACTTCTTATAGCAGCATCTCATAATTTAATGGCAAAATCTTAAACTTAAAGGATCATTCATTTCATTTCCTAACCATATCATTTTCTTTATCAATCCCAACAATCAGCCATTTCATAAGGATTATTATCCTATTGTTGTTCAATAATCCACTAAAGTACAAATTAGTGGATTTATAACAATTTAATTCATACTTGTAATAATATAACTGTGTGAATTTAAAACTTGATTTATGTAAGACAAATTCACTATTACTGGAAATGTTGTTTGGATTTAAAGAATTGAGTAAAGGCTGTGGTAACAGCATCGACGGAAACCATTCAAGTTCACTCACCGTGAAAATCCAAGGAACAAGAAGTTAGCTATGAGTTGTTTAATATATAAAACAGTTTAATAAATCAGGATAAGACGTGTGAAAATAGTGGATGGTAAATAATGGAGATTTTATGAAAATGAAAGTGCGAATTCAAAGGCTTGTCTTCTATTTTTTTTCTTCCCTCATTAATCCATGTCCTAATTTTCATTATTTACACCAACACCTGCTGTGAGCAACTTGTTTTCAGTGCAGAAGTGGAAAATATATGACCTAGTCAACAATGATAAATTAGGGTTTAGCATATCAAAATAAAATAAGAATTTGATTTAAGAGTGTTTAGAATCGTTACGTTAAAAATTGGCAAAAGGGGAAAAAGTTAATAATTTGTTTAAAATTTTAATTTTTAAAAACTGTGTAATTGAATCCGTTCAAAATTTTCTGCAAAATAAAATACTATGCTAAACTTGTAAACAAAAGTTAGTGCTGCGCCTATATTTGCGTTATGAACAAAGTAAAGTACTTTTTATTATTATTTTGATTTTAGATGAAATTGAACCTGGCTTTTTGGTGACTGAAAGGTTGTCCGTCGACTCTTGTCATGAAATTAGATTGGTCACGATAGACATCATTGGGATCTCATATCCGTTGTGAGTGACGTGGATCGTTTGTCTCGTGATGATCGGATCGGTATTTGGATTCGGAAGAAGAAGAGTTTTGTTTCCCCTCCTGTGTGTGCCAAGTACCGAAGTGATTCTGATAGAAAATGAAGAATAACCCCTTGTTTTTAATTCGTTCGTGTAGGCTAACCCCAAGTCAGACTCAGGCATAAGATAGAAGGTTATCAACATGCAAACGAGGAATGGGAAGTTGAAGGTAGAGTAAAAATCCAGTCATGTCATGTCATCCTGGGGTTCACTCCCAAATGTCAATCATCTTCCTTTCCAAGTTTCATCAACATCACCACCACCACCACACCAATACCAAATACCCAGAGCTATATAGCTCAGTTCAACTCAGCTCTTCAAAAAAACTTTCAATTCAAAACACTTCCAAAATCATCAACTTCAGGAAAAGAAAAAGTTTCTCATGTTCATTCTTGTATCTTTTATAAAATAGAAAAGGAAACAAAAGAAGAAGGAACAACGCATCCTTCTCAATGTTGTAAAACTGACAGTACATTACAACATGTGCATACAAGAAGCTTGGAGGACGATATGATGACAGAGGCTTGAGCTCGTCTATCCCTTGAGTGTGAGTCCATATGCCAACGCGCAAAAAAAATTGCAACGAAGAATAAAATTTAATATTAAAATTTGGACTTTGATTTTCCGTTTTTAATAATACTGTCTAATATTCTTAACAATTAAATAATTTGTTTAACCTAATGATGAGTTTTTTCATGTCTCGACGAGGGTTTTTGAACAGAAAACCGAATTTTGTTTTAAAAGGAACTAAAAAAAGGGCTACCCCTCATCTTGTTGCTGTTGTTGGTTTTTCAACAATGAACAACAATATAGTGTATGTAATAGTAGTAAGTAGTGTATACTTCCGAGTAATAATTAACTTATCATCACACACCTCACTTAAGAAACAAAAACAACGATGATGATTTTTTAGGCTCTTAACAATTTTAAAACACCTAAGCTATAAGAAAAATGGTCACATACAGGAATTATGAGCCTGGAATGCGAAATTAAACATAATGCACAACCTTCTTTACAAACACAAAAGAGGGAGGAATTTTTTTCTTTGTAAAATGGCTTCCCTTGGAATGATTTTTAAATTAATAAAAGCTAATTAATTAATTTAGGATTTTCTATGTGAGAAGTGAATGATCTTGATGATACCAATGATATTGATAGGCCGCTTGATGATGACTCACCGGGAGGCCAGGATGGGGATGATGTGGAGGGGGACCTAGTTGACCACCTCCTGGAGGACCATGAGGGTGGGGTAAGGGTTTCATATCCCAAGGAGACGACACCGGTGATGAGCAACTCGCCTGAAAATTATAAAAAAAAATATTTAAAAATTAATTTATTGTTCATTCAACAATTACTATGAAATAACTATTTATTATCATTTCAATTAAATTAAATAAATTCAACCAATTAATTAATTAAAATTGTTGTCTGAAAAACAATTTCTATGAAATTACTACAAATTTTATTTATTTGCCCAGCTATGGTATATTTCATACATCCGTATAAGCATTTTAATGCAAAAAGATGAATACGGAGTTATATTTGCAACAGGGCTGGTTATATTTAATAAAAAAAAATCCTATGAAATAATTTTTTTAAATCTTTTTTTTGGAACCAAAATAATATTTTATGAAATAATTTTTTTAAATCTTTTTTTTTTTGAAAATGAACCAAAATAATATTTTAATAAATTTTCTAAATTATAAAGTAAAAGTTCTAATTTCGTTGAACAGTTTAATTAAAACTGATCTAAACTAACTGTGAAATTGAATGCGAAAATTTCAATTTACTAAATGGCATTTCCGAACAATAAATTGTATACATAATTTTAAAGATTTTGATTTAAAATTTATGAAAATAGGGGATAGGGGATGACAATACGAAATTCTTGAATTACTGAAAAAAACTGATTAAACTAAATAAAGTGCGAATGCGAAAAAATGCAAAAAAAAAATTTCTTCACTACATTGCGTAGCGTATATGATTTTGATTGAAATTTTTTGAAAAGAAGGGTGGGGTGATGGGGGATGATGATGTGAAATTTTTATTCATTTTTAATTTAAAATGTAAACCCTCCTTCTTAAAGAAGAAAGTGGTTGTCCTTCATTTTTCTTTCCTTCATCTCAATCTCCCATCATCAAAATCCTGACAAGTATCTACATAACCATTTGCTCATACCTCTTTCTAGGGCAATTTCCAAAAAAATTATTCAAGAATATTAGTTGATGTGATGATTTTGAATTTGCAATTTATTTCCCAACCTACCAACCAACCCTTTTCTTCGTTATCAGTCACCCACCACCACCGTATGGCGAAAAATATGTCTATCTCGAAACGAGAAGAATCTACCTGAGTTAATTTCTTGTTTTGTGACAAAATGGGACCCAGTGGCTGACGTGAGTAGATGAAAACATGCAAAGGACGTTTTAGAACCCATAACATGCGAACAATAGAATTTTAGGCTATGTGGGTAAAACCTTGAAAGGAGAAGTAGAGGGGGTGGGTGGGTATCTGCAATATGGACATATTTAGTTATTGGGATCACAATACAATTTTCAATACTTTGAAAAAACAATAGAACGAGAGCCGTGTGTTGTGTTTGTGATCGTTGACTTGCTCGTGACGAGGTAGGTAGATGATGATTATGATTACTTTGGATAATTTCGGAGAGGGGACAGGAAGAACATGAGCAAGGAACAATACACCACACACATACTAAATTCAATTATCCAAACTGATATGATCTTGGAATCATGTCAATGAAGTTTAATAAGGATGTCAATCCTCTTTGATAAATAAATTAAACTCACCTGTGACTGGTTGTTTGGATTCGGAGGTGGACTAAGGTCACCAGGCTGTGAAGGAAAAGAGTCAGGGGCTTGTGGGCTCATTGTCTCATCATTGGAATTTTCTTGTTGCTGAGACGGGGGTTGATTGGACCCTGTTGAGCCTGGGACTTGACTTGCCTTCATAAGTTTCTTGTACTTACTCCGCCGGTTTTGGAACCAGATCTTTACCTGTAAAACAAAAAAATCATTATTCTTTTCCAAATGACCAAAAGAGTGTAGTTTAAGTTTACAACAATGGAACAAAAGATACCCCGACATCCTAAATTATACACTTCTGGAATTCATTTCATTGCGTGCAGCCTTGTGTCTTTGTGCGCAACAGGAGATTCGATGGATTCCCTTTTAAAGATCACAACCCTTTTAAGCCTTGTCATTCGTCAATAATTTCATTTCGATATAAAACCTAAATATGACGCTATAAATTTAAAAACATCAAAATTCTCAAAATAATTTCGATTTTGATTTTCTTAAACATTAAAATGACGCTTGAAAAATATGAAAATGAAATTTTGCACAATCCCAATTACAATTTACAGTTCAGAAGACAGAGAAATATTGGTTTAAATTTAGCATTTGAAGGGATGATTTTATGACAATTTAATAACATTTGATTCCACAAAAACGCAACATTTCCAATCCAACAAGTTAGAAAAAAAAAGTATAATTGTGACATGAGATTTGTCCAAAATCCATTAATAGAAAAAATACCCTCTAAATTCTTTCATGCATGATTCCAGAAGAGAGACCCATCGTTATTATTTTCTGCTAATAATTCCAGAGGTCTCAAAAACACAATAGACCAAGGATCCACCGACCCACCCACTCAAATGCTACAGAATCACGAATCATAATTCTGTCATTGGAACAATGGGCATTGTTGTTGTCGTCCTGCGGTAACGTTCGTGGTTGTTAAGAGTGTGAGACTTTCTTCGTAGCCTATAATTTGATAATGACAAAGTGAAGTGACTGGAAGTAGTGAAATGTGGACCATTCGATTTGGGAGGTTTTAATCTAAATCTACTCGTAGGAAGGATGATAGATAGGAAATGATGAGTAAGTTTTCATTATTCAGGATGTTCTTTTGCTTTTTGGGTTTGGTCAAAACTAGACTAAAATATAAATAATTTGACCTTAGGAAATATAAAATATAACAACGCTTCGTCAACAGTGCGAATCTTGAGTGGATTTTTAAAGCATTCGTTCGTATACTATGCAAAAAAATTAAATAGTCTACCACCTCTGTCTCTCTCTCTCTCTCACTTAATAATTTTGCAAGAATAAAAAATTTGATCCTAATAAATAGAAAATAGAGATATGAATACAGTAATTAAACACGATGTAACTTTTTCCCAGACAAGGAGCTTAAGTTTTAATTTCTATTGTTGTAAGCCGCAGTATACTACCACTATATGTACGCAGTGAGTGTGTGCACTCGAGTGCATTTAAGTAGAAAGGACGATATGGACTGGATGCACCTGTCTTACACATTACATTACTTTAATGATGATCATTTATCAAAATCTTAACCAGGGGTAGGTGAGGCAGGTACTCAGTCATTGAGATGAAGATGATCATTTGCCCTTAATTTTAAGAAATTGATTCAAAATCCACTTCCTCTTACTCACTAATACTCATGTAATTCAAGTTAATTAAGTACAAGCGTGTGAATAATTGAGATAATAAAACTTTAAGTTTTTGTTATCATTTACGCGTTTTATTCGCATTTACTTAGTTAATATAACTCATAAATTAATAGCATATTTTCCCATAAAATAAAATCTTTTTAATTGTTGCGTAAAGTAAGTAAACTGTTGGTTGGATAAGCATGAAGTGCGTCAGTCATAAGGACAATAGAGCAATTTGTACTTGGTTGCATTTTAATTAAAGAAGTGTAAAAATGAGGATTTCATTTTTCATTATCAAATCATAATCTTAAGATTATGTGTTCGTAAAAGAATAATAATTGATAGAGTAAAGTTAATTTTTGGTTATATTTTTCTTTTACTCGTGTTAAAGAACTTGAATACAAATTCAATTCCTGGGATATCCAATCCACATCACACATTACTTACATGCCCTGTTTTATGTTTTTATATAAGTTGCGAATCAAGTTCTCTGGGAAAATTTTGAGTGATGACCCTTTCTTTCTTCTTTTGTGTAAGATATTATAAGAAGAATGAAGAAGCGGAAGGGGTAAATAATAATAAAAACTAGCGGAAACTGAAGTTAAGAAGGTGGGCTGGAATGAGTGTATACGTACAGCTTCATTAGAAAGAAAGGGTCTCCGAATCGTAAAGTTGGTTGCCCGGAGGAAATCTTAGAAAGGCGCCTGGGCGGGTATATTTTTCATGATCAGAAGAAGAGATCCTGATTCAGATGATTATGAGCTTTTAAAAATCTACTCAAGAGCAGAGCAGAGATAAAAATACAAATTATTCTACGTATAGTCAAATAAACACAATACAATGGGATTATTATTCTTTTAAGATTTGTTGGGGGGTGAGGATTACTTTCTGTTCTGGAAGGGTGGATTTTTTTAAAATCTTAAAAATTTACATTCATCAATTAGGTTTTACTTTGATAATTTATCACGAGTATTACTGTTGAATTTGGAGAAAGTTGTATTCAAGTATCAAGTACGATTGAGATTGGTTTTTGCTCAATTGCGAATTGCGAATATAAGATTGCAGAATTTATTTATTTGTACTACGAAAATTCCATTTTAACTTTAATTTTCTGTTTTGATTAAAAAAAGGTGTACATTTTAATAGTTTTGTGACTTGTGAGTGGTTTTACATTTTAATAGTTTTATTATTATGATGGTTTAATTTTTAATTATAGAAAATAAATAAAATGGATTTTCAAAAAAAAATTTATTTGTTCACTTTTCAAAAGTTTGATTTCATACGAATATCAAATTGGTCAGATAAAAGGTGAAATTTTTGCTACCCTCAAAAAAGCACAAATCAACCCCCATCCTTTTTTTTGTAAAGTTGAAAATTGAAAATGAAAAAAAAAAAAAAAACCCACAAAAACAAGAAGTCATATTTTTCTTTTGTTCTGTTGGAATGAAGTCAATTAGGATCCAAGATGTGAAATCTAAGTACCCCTCCCGTTGCCTTTGCCTATTCTGTTGTCGGTTTTTCCTTTCTGTTAAGGGAGTGGTGTATAGTTTAAGATGGATATAAAAAAGTGTCTCGATGGTGACAGAGAACAAGGGAGGTGTGACTGATCATTTGTTTTGAGACAAGGCCGAACTCTAAGGGCCAACCCAGGCGCCTCTGAAGTCCTCAGGGAATACGACGATGAATCCCACAAAAACTAAAAACTACACCCACCCCCATCATCACTCCAACCATATCCACAGCAACCGCCAAGAAGAAGAGCATCTTCTAAGAAAAACTTTATAAGATAGATTATAGATAGATCCTTCCTTAATTTCTGCCGACAAAACCACACACATACACTTTAAGCTAAAAATTAAGAATTTAGTCCCTCATAAAAATGAAGAATGAGAAGTGTGAGTAACCCTTTACTCTTCTTGAGTCTTGATCCTACCTGACCTTAGACAATAATAACCCAGGGTCATTATACAGAAATTCATCCTCGGAAATAGGATCCGACAGGAGGGAGAGGATGAGGATACGAGATCTCCTAATAATTATTGATCTATGCTTCAAGGCATTAGGAATACTGGGGAAAAGATACATGAGAATAAGCCCCATAATCCCATCTGCTCATTTTTCCAATTTAATAGCTACTGTTAGTTGTATAGTATAGAAGAAAACCCTTAATTTAATTGTGTACTAAAAACACACCCAGCTACAAATAAGCTAATTTTAAAGTTTTCAAAAAATCAGTTCAATTTTTACATAGTACAATGAATCCTTAAATATTATTCATATTATTAATTAAAAAATTAAGTAAAAGAGTATATTATTGAAAAATATTTAAAAAAATACCCAACAATTTTTTTAAAATCTTAATCATATTTATTATATTTATTCACATTACATTCTTAATTTGTAATTTAAAAATAAAAATTTGAGATTCGTATAAAAATATTTTTATATTTCCATTTAATTATTAGCAATATTACTTTCACAGTTTCGTTTGTTCAGTACCAGTAAGTGGAAATATATTTAATTTAAAATTACAAATAAATTGATAATATTTTAAGTATTGTATATATTTACAATACATGATACAAGACATCAAATTCCAGAAAACTGGTTGAAAATTTTTGAAATAATAATTTTGCAATAAAAAACTTTTAATGACACTTTAAAAACTTTCATTGATCTTCATTGTGAAAATGAAAGGATCTTTTAAGGATTGTTAAATATTTTTTTTTCAATGCAAAAAATCAAAATAATCTGCTTCCAGTTTTACACGAGTTGTAAAAATATGAAATATGAATCCTGTTCTTTAAGAAAAAAAAAGAAGACAAGACATCTGGGATAAGTAAAGTAAAGTATAAGAAAGAAAGGGTTGATTTTTAGAATTGATGATGGGAAAAGGAAGGGAAAGACATTGAAGACGAAACAATAGGAATTTAGCTTTTGGTGTTTTGAGTCTCGGGAAACGTGGCTTCCGGGGACAGAGCTACGTAAACACCTGTTGTCTACCAGTACATCTCTCTACTTATTCTTTTTGTATAACTAATACTAAATCTAAATCTCCATTCTTTAGCCAAAAATATTCATTCAATTAACGTCATAAAATTTCTCACCCGGAAAGAAAGGACCAATTTATCAATGTAAACTACAAAATAGAGACCCCCTGCCAGTTTTATTGTTACTTTTTGCTTCCCTTTGGCGGAGGAGAGGATTAAGGATTACCTTCACCATCATCAATGATACATTTTTTATAAGCAAAAGCAATGTGTGAATAAATTAAGATTACACAATAGGATTCCCAATAAACAAAGATATTCTTCTTAGCAAAAATAATATTTTTAACCACAAAAACCAAACCGCAAAGAAAAGGAAATTTACAAGGTTGAATGACGTATGATATGTGTGATATGATATGGTGCTCAGGTGTGAATTTTTGGTGATAATCTTAAATTTAGATTGGATGATTTAAATTGTTACAATAATTTAAAGAAACAATTTTAACTTTTTGACATTGCGTGTAATATCTGTATTCTCCCAGGATGATTTCTGAGTTTGAGATTATTGAATTATTATGCGTTTAATTATTTGAGAGCTATATTATTATTATGAACACGAGCATTCATTAAATTCAAAATAATTATAGCAAGAAATTAGCAAAAAATGATTCAAGTAAACGACAGGTAAAAAACAAAGTAAAATTAAAAATTCTTTCATAGGAATGAGTGAAAGTTACGTTGGCATCGTTCCTCAATTATGACAATAAGAAATTTGATTTTGTCATCAATTGTTAGAAAAGGCGTTATAAGAAGTAGCTCCTTCGGACGACTACTCTTCTGTCATGTCAGTTGGAGCCCTTGTTTGGAATGAGTCGGCAGTATTAAAAAAAAGACAAAAGGATCAGTTGGGACTTTGGTTTGTTGGATCCTTTTGATTCTTGAACCCAATGTACTAAACAATACCGAAGGAAGGAGAAGAGCTCATCTCATCATGTCAGCACTCATTCTTCAATTATTCTCGGAAGGTCACCACCACCACCGACAACCACAATACCTTGTGTATTTTTCCTATTCTTCTCCCTTCCTAACACTCCTGTTCTACAAAAAATAAATCTATTGTTACCATTTCATACAAGAAACATGACAACTCCCTCATAATTTTTTTTTCTAAAAAGGATCCTTAGAGATCCTTCTTTAAAATTTTCAAAGGAAAAATTAAATCATCTTTTTTGTAGTAAAGTAAAGTCAGTGTAGGAAATTATAAAATCGCAACATTTAGCTAAATATCTAACACCAGTTTTAAGTTAAAGGAATTGGTCCAGCCTTGCTCCATAAAACATAATGCTTTGGAAATTTTAGAAAAATAGTTTAGTCTAGTTTAAGTTTTGGTTGATGAGAGCATGTTGATAAGAAAATCTTTGATTGACATCTCTCTTTCTATTTCATCACTTGTCATCGTCCTCAAAAAATCTATTCTTCAATTTTCAGTGTTGAAGTATTAAATACGGCTTCCCTCGGACGTTTCTTATGAAGCCTTCTTCATATAACACACAATAACACTTTATCTCGATATCTTCATTTTCCCAATATACCACACCACCGATTCAAAATTATGAGATTCATGCTTACTATTTCAAAAATTTAAGAAAAGGAAAACTCATGAAATAATTTCCCAATTGCAACTTATTTTTAAAATGTAAATTCGTCTGTACCCACACAATCCTATGATCAAATCTGCTGATGTTACGAAGTTTTTCTACATTAAAATAATAATAATTTTGAAATGGAGTAAAAATGATTTTTTAGTATTATGTTGTTATAAATTGGAAGTAGTTGAGAGGTTTCTGCCGCTGTTTCTACTTATGACTTTAGTTACATCAAGGAAGGAATCCCGTGGCGAATCTCCACTATCAGCAGGTAAGAAAGTGACGGCTATGTTTAATGAGCTCATCGGGGAGTTCTTCTTCTTCGGAGAAAGAAAGAAGAAAAAAAGTTCTCTACTACTACTGCCAATATAATAATAAAAAAGACCCTAAAAAGAGCAAGAGAGACAGGTGAATTGAATATGTGTCTCAGATTTTTAAGACAAGGAGCATCAGCATGTCGGATCCTTCATTATTTGAAGAGAAAGGCCATAATTCTCCTTGGGGGACTTTATAATTTAGCGTGGAAATCCATTGAGGACTTCTGGTTAAGGTAGGAATTCGTCATGCTTGTAAGAAAGTGAATAATGAAACTTAGTCTTGACTTTTTTACTACAACAATGGACCAACAAATAATAATCCAGAAATATTTTTTATATCAATATAAAAATTTTTGTAAAGAGACGAAATTGGAATCCAAATTTTGTAATAAAATTTGAAACTTGTTTTCCTCTGACCGATTTATTTAAAAATGAGGATTGAATTACCTGAGTCTGAGTGAGACCAAGAGAGGCAGCGAGTTCAGCTCTTTCAGGCAGAGCTAGATACTGTGTACGCTGAAATCGTCTGTTCAATTGTTGTAATTGTAATGACGAATAGATTGTACGCGGTTTCCGCATCTTCTTCCCCTTTCCATTGAGTCGAAGTCCTCCGGGTTCTTCTTTGGGTTCTGGAAGAATTCAATTGAAAATTTTTATTTAAGCTTAGAGATCACATTTCATATTTTATTTAAAAACCCACAAATACAACTGTACACCTCACCGGTGAGGTGAGGTGAAAGAGACCTCATAAATATAAAATGAAGAGGGTAGAATTTAACCTTCGACCGGTGAACATGCAATTTGACCCGGGTCCTCTCCTTTTTCTTGTCCATTGGGACACTCATTAAACAACTCAACACACGCTAATAATGTGGATTGTCTATTCTATTTTTTATTTAATTTATTGCTAATTTTTTTGTTTACAGGACCAATTTTTTTAATACACTCACGCACATCCGTTAATTTCTTTTTTATTATTAATTGTTTCCACCTCTTTATACAAAATCTATTTGTTTAATCAAATTCTATAATGCGATATTAAATAAATGATAAAAATGAACTATCAAATCGTAGATTCAAAGTCAGATTTTTGTTGAAGGGAAACATCATTAAATTTTTTCTGTAATTTATATTATGTTCTTAAGTCAATCTAAGCCAAAGTTAATCGTCGTCGTTTTAGGCGTAATTAACTAATTAAGTAACGTATTTAACAGCGTTGATAGTAAACATTCACATTGGTTTAAATTTATATGGATTTCAAGGGTTAATTTTAGAAATTTGTTTTATTTCACAATTCATGCTTGAATTTTAGAAAGAAAAGTCAATTCTTTCTCTCTTCGTAACAAAATTAAACCTTTTGATGCTTTATTAAAACAACAATAGTGAGAAAATTTGAGGATTATAAAGATTTTAATATTATTTATTAACTTATTATGATTTTAATTATAAAAAGTTAATTTGAGGATTATTGATTTTTTTTATGAAAACTTGTGAAGAAATAAATATGTTTATAAATTAATTAATGAACTTACCATCTTTAGGTGGCGACTGACACTGTGGTGGATAAGGGTTTCCAATATGATAGCCACCATAAGG
>JAQGCN010000727.1:0-15680 GCA_034699725.1 Friesea truncata | reverse complement strand
ATAATAGTTAAGAATTTAATTAGACTTTTATTGATATTGGTGTGAAAGGGATAATGAGGGGATCCATGGATTTTGATGTCACATTCTACAAATATTATGCACATTTAATACATTTTTTTTTAAAAATCATAAAAAGTGAATTAATATTTTTAAGGTTTTGACGATAGTAAATAGTATATACTTCATTCAATAATTAGATTAATTTAATTTTAAATTAGGGTGGGAATAAGTCGCTCTTTTAATAATTAGACTACTGTGTTATTAAATTGGGAATTTGGAGTTTTGTTTGTAATTTATTAAATATGCAAGGACTCAAAAATTACATTTAGATTAAATATACTAATTTTGTGTTTTTAATTGTTGGATTAATGATATTAGTAACTTGATAATTTTAATTTTTTTAATCTTTATAATGGTTAAGTGTAATATTTATTTCAATGATAAATAAAATAGTAAGAAACCAAAAAAAAGGAGGGGGGAGAGGTCAATCCTATTTGATTTTTACGGTTGAATTGATTTTATAGGTTGTATACTTTTGTAAATTGAAATTCCCTTTGTTTTGTATGTGTAAGGTGGTTTTTTGGTGTATGGTGTTTGTGTTATGTTGGTGTGATAGTTATAGAAGTGTGACTGGAACTGAGTTTTTGGTTGAGAAGGTTTTTGTACTGATAATGGCCTTAGGACAGGATGAATTGAGGCGGAAGTGATTTGAGAGAAAGAACCAAATTGGATATTGATCTCTTACATTGAGACTTTGGATCAGAGTACAAATACTAATTTATATATAACATCATTCACACTCCTTTTATAATATATTTCACATATTTCTCCTTTTTTTTTGTATTGCCCTTTAAGAGTAGTCTGTAGTGTTTGGTTGGAATAGAAATTTCATTCCTACACCAACAACATGAGGAGTTCAAAGTGTGAAAAAAAAATCCCGTTTTTTCTATTTTACAGTATCATAGTAATAGAGAAAAGAGGATATTTTTTTTCAAAAGAGAAAAAGAAAGTAAAGAAAGAAGAACCTTCTCTCTTTCTCTCCGCAATAACTTTTTTTTTTCAAGGGAAAATCTTTTTTTTTCATTTCATGACTTCTGTCTCTCATAACTACGACTGTCTTTTTTCTCATCTCTTATCTTAAACCAATTTCAAATATAAAAACGTCTTTTTACAAATGAGATTTCCACCCATCAGTCCCAGTAGTAGTAGTTACATTATTACTAAAAAAATATTCATCATTTCTTATATCTTTGATTAAATAATTAGTTTAATACTTATATTAGATTTCATGTTTTAAAAAAATTGATTGTATAAGATAGAATTTAGTATTAAATTGAAGTGTGTAGAATATAATTGTAAAAAAGTATATTTGATATTCTACACACGAAAAGTAGTACAAACACGTGTGTTGAAAATGGAATTTATTTTTTGTTATATATGATGTATTTTATTATTGTAAATTGGGGTTATTTTTGTTGTGTGTGTTAATTGGAGTGATGATTAACATTAGGTAAAATATCCATTATATACGAAAGAGAGGAGGAGGATATAATAAATCAAATTATGTTTATGTTATTTTGGTATTGTTTGTAGTAACAATAGAAGTTCCTTGTCTTTTGTTCTTTGGAATTCAATAATAACTGTAAGATAATTCTCTTCTGTATGTATACAGAATATAGAAAGAGAAATATTGTAATAACATGGAGACAATACAGAAGAGAAAACAAAAGAAATAGACAATAGAATAATACAAAGTACAATATGCTTTTCTTCTTTGTTTTCTCCTCTTCTTATTCTTCTAACTACACGTTATGGATATATTCATTCAAAATTACTATACTAACATCCCATCATGCGGAGAAAGAAGAACTTAAACTGCATTCATATTTTCATGGCAATTTTCCAATACGAAAAACGGAACTCAAATGGAAAATTGCAAAAGACATCAAGAAAATACCAATAAATGATATCTAAAAAATGAGATAGGGGTCTATCATTTCATAGGGGTGGGTCGTAGTCGTCTTTCTTCAACAAAGTAAAAATGTGAAAGTAAAAATGCACTATTATTATTATTATTATTATTCTTTTTCATGTGAATTTAATATTATGAATCTAAACTCTAATACTCAAATGTTATGAAGTTTAAAAATAGATTTTATAATAATATTGTTTGATATTTTTTATGACAAGTAAAAATAGTAATATTTGATATTCGTTTCCTCCTTTGGAAGTTGATGTTTGTCAATATATTAGACCTATCCTACTTTTATTTTTGTATGGTGAAAGAGAGAGAAAGATGCATTAGAGATGTATTTGAGTACATTATGTATTTATGATTTGGGGCTCCTGTCGATATCCTTTTAAAAGATGTAATGGGAATACATTAAACAAGAAGTAAGGAAAATGTCAGGGAAAATAATCTCACAAAGTCATCATAAATTTAAAAGGGAAGAAAATTTCTTCTTATAGAAATGTCACGTTTATTCACTCTTTCTCTTAAAAACTTTCACAATTTAAAAAAAAACAAATTTAAAACCTTTAAATTTTCTATTTATACATTTTTATATTTTATAAAAGTAATTCAAAAACAATTGATAACACGAGTATTCGATCACACATACGCACATACGTACCATACAAAGTAAAATTCTTATTATTATTTTGAATAAGAAATGTATTTGATATTTATGAGTTTGGTCTTTTGATCTCCTGAACTGAAAAATAAGAACTTTGGATTTCACGCTCAAGTGCTTATTTCTTCTCTTGATTTTTGTATAGTTACTTCTTATACTATACTACTAAAGAAGAATCTTCAATAAAAAACAACAGAGGAAGAATAATTTTCATTCAAATCACATTCACCGGAAAACGAACTCCATAATTTAGAATAAAGTCTTTTCTTTAACCCAAAATCCCCCTCACTTTCTTTTGTGTTTTTCTTCTTCTAGAGTTAAGAAAATAGAGGATTAGTTTGGAATTTATTTGGATCTGAATTTTGATCTTTCCATAATCATCATCCTCTACCCAAACACAAAATTTAAATTCACTTTCTTCTTATTCTCTTTTTTTGTTTACTTCAAAAACAGCCTGAGGGTAATTTTATATAATTTACTTCCGGTAGAATACATTCATATATTAAATATTTCAAACATTAAATAAGAAAAAGAGGAAGCACACGGGAGAGGAGTAGCACCAGCACGACAGCAGTTGACGACAAACAACTTGAGTGAGTGAAAATAGAAAATTTAAAGAAATATATTCTTACTTGATTTAATCCCAGACGCTGAATACGGAACAAGAGTCAAAAAACCTAAAATTTGGATTCCAGACTCAAGAAAAAAGTTCCATCCTCGGAGTCTTTTTTTTATTTTTTTAGGAGTTGAACTCTGCATCTTCTTAGAATGATTCGATTGGAAAGTTGAAGAACGTAAAAATTCACTCAAACACTCTTGGAAAAACTTTAAATTGATTTTTAGAAGGTGAGGATGAGGAGGACATACTCTGGTGATCCACACATCTGGTGAAAGTTTAGAATAAGAAAACAATACAAGGAGAAAAAAAGAAAAGAAGGAAGGAAGGAAGATGAAAAGAAAAAAAAAGGAAGAGAAATTTTCAGTAGATTTTCCTTTTATTTTTTGGTGTATTTGGAGTAATAGTAATGATTCTCATCTGTCAATATTAAAGAAAAAGATATATTTCACACGCCCTATCTTCTCAATCCTCAATTCATTAAATGTCAAAAGACATCAAATGACTCTGAGAGTTACTATTAGAAGAGTAGTCTATTCTCTTTCAGAGATCACTGAATCACTTGTAGATTCAACTCAAACTCACTTCAATAATAAAACCCCAACCCTCTTTTCACTTTGTAAATAGGACTCTTAATTAAGAATCACTCAAACTTCAAAAATAAATGTTTAACGTATTTCACCACATCAAAAACTAAGAAAGATCTTATTAAATTTTATAAATTTTCATTCCTTATACTTTTGAATTAATTTCTTATAATATATATATCACTTGGAAATTTAAGTTTACTAAATATTATAAGTTAAGAATGTGTAGTTCATTGATTGTTGTTGATTGTTGAATAGATTATGTTGGTTTATGATGATTGTAATAATAATATTGTATTTTTAATTAGGAGTTGAATTAATTGAAATGTTAAAGTTTTTGTATATGTGGACTTTTATATTGTTAGATTTGAGGTCATAAGTTATAAGATTAGAGGTGTATCTTTTTATATTTACTTTTAGTTCAATGGAGTGTAACTTTTGAGTCTATCATCCCAAACTTTCTTTTCTTTTTTTCTCAAATCCCATCATTTTCACTACCTCCTGTTTTTCTATTAAGGAAATGTTTTTCTTTCCCCTAAAAATAAAATCCAAAAGAAATGTCACTGGCTTTTGTTTTTAGTAGGTTGAAGAAATGATCTTTATCTTCTCCCTTTTTTTTTGTGAAAGGGTTGGGTTGTTGTATTGGATATGATTGAATATTATCACCCTTCTAAACAAAAAAGACAGAGATTGACTCCACGCCCAGAAAATTAACACCTAAAGATACAAAAAGTATAATATTAGTTTACTATGTCAATATTTGTATTTTAATATCAAATATACTTCTATTCTTATAAGGACAAAAACAAATATCATTATACTACACTTTATAAAGTGAAAGTTTTATGCAAACAAATTTATATTCTCTCCTTCCTTTATTAAAGATCTTATAAAAGTTAATTTTTCTCTTCTTTAATTATTATTCAATATTTTAATTTTTATTATCAAAGTTTCCTTACTTTTTGTTTTTTGTTTAATTTTATCTCAAAAAATAAATTTTGTATGTTTATTTTGTATAAAAGTATAAAATTCCTTACTCTGCTCTTAAAATTATCCTTAAGTGCACTCAGTTTAATTTGTGAAGGGGGAAGTTTTGTTGATGGAAAGTTTAGAAAGAGAACCCTATTTTTGTTGAATTGGGATAATGAGCCTTGATGACTAATTACAAAAGAGAGAACACACTTATACACAAACTTAGCCTTCTTTTTTTTCTTTCTTCCCCTATTGTTAGTATTTTAGTGAAACTTCACTCCTCTTTTTCTACTTTGATTGTGATTGTATTTGTAAGGGTAAAAATAGTAAGAGATAGTAATAGAGTAATTCTTTTTGTGTCGGAACTTACTTGTTGTTACTTTGTGGTGTGGTAGATACTTCTACTCTTATTCGAATCTCAACTAACACTGCGTCTTCTTCTAAAATTCAACTTTCTCCTTTCAAAAACTTAACATCTATCCTTACACTTTTCTCCAACAACGACACCATTCCATTCTACACAGTCCCAGTCCCAGTATAACTCCTGGTGCTTGTGCTTGTGCTGGTTTGGTGGCGATGGTCCTGTAATACAAAATCCTTAGTTCCACTTTTCTTTTTTCTCTCCCACTCTTAACGCAGACGCTTTCACTTTTTTACTTACTCAAATATTCAAATTACAAAATCTCTTCTCTTAAATAACAGGAAAAGGAAATTACAATTAATTCATTACATTCAAATTATAAATTAAAACATACAATTTATAATCTATCTTTTAATATCAAAGAGTTACGTATAAGACTATACATTTCATTTTCTATTCTAAACAAAATCAAATCATTCTTATCTTTACTTTCACTTTTGAAAAAAACAGACACTCTCTGTAAAACAAATTAAAATTTTAAATTATTTTTATAGGATTGAGTTATAATGTGTGTAAGTTGATAAAATGAATAAAAGAAAATGTATGAGTGTGTTTTAGTAATCATGATTTTAAAGGATTAAAAAGTAAAAAGCATGAAATTAGATGAAGTCATAATTTTATAAACTTTCCATACTGTTGTTTTTTCATTCGTTTGTGTTTTAATTTTTGAGGATGATGGATTGGTATACTTGGCACGAAACTAACTGCTCAATAATTTCCTTTTTGAACTTTTAAATGTTAAACTTATAATGTCAGAAAACTAAGTTTTAGTGGTGACATGAAACATAATAAAAGATTGCACGTAATATTTAAATTCATAATTTTAAAAAAAAATCATAGAATTAGAAAGAAGTTACTCTAAAATAAATACAATTTATTTTAAGTTATTTTATTAAAATAACATAAATATATTTTATAATTCTTCTTTTGTCTGTTTATATTTTAAATGAGGGCAATGTATTTTATCAGTTGGTGTATGTATTGCATATTCTTTTTTAAATCCATGTTTTGATATTTCTTTAAGAATTTCATCTTTATGTTTGTTACTGAGATCTGTTTTTGTATTAAATACAAACCACGACATCTCGTTATCTTCCCAACAAGTCATCCCTATTGCATATCCATTATCCTTATCCGTCTTTAACAGGGTATGTTTACCAGATTTTGCTAAAAAAAATATGAAATATTTATATTAAATATTATAAAAAATATTAATAAAATACCATGTGGATTATTAGATGATTTAAATTCAATTTTATAATTCCAATAATCATATTCAACATCGTATTTAATTCCAGATTTGTTAAAACCATCAAATACAAGATTAACATCACATGAAACACATCCAGATTTTAATTCTTCTTCATTAATTTCACTTATTTTTTTCTCTAATAAATCACTTGCTGTACGATATAAAGATAATTTACTCCAAAGTGGTATATAAAATCTATCTACAGAAACAACCTAATAAAATAAATTTTAAAAATATATATTATAATTTATAAATTGTAATTATTAATATTTAATATAATACCCAAAATAAATCAACGTCATCATCTCCAATCAAAGACTCACATTTTCTTTCTTTTGCAGATTCTTCATCCAATCCAAGGACTGAATAACTAATTAATCCTATTACAAATAATAAACTGTACAATTTAAACAACTCCATTATTCTGGAATTAACTCCAAGTATTTTTAAAAATGTGGTTAAGTAAATGATTTAAAGTAATTTTGTTTTAATGATTAATTTTGAAGATGTAGACGTGGAAGAGGCTTTTCTCGTAAACTAATCCAAACTTAGATAAATTCTCATCCGTATGTTACTTATCCTATCTTAAGGCCAAGGTCAACCAAAGATACCGTAGTTATATTTCTTCAATAGATGGTTTATACTAAAAAAAAACGAATCCTTTGTTAAGTTTAGCTCCATTGCATTAATTCTTACAGATTTTTTTATGCAATGAGAAAATAAGAGGAAGTGAGTAAAATTTTACTCACTCGAACAAAGGTTATAAATAAAATGTAAATTAATTGAAATAATTAATATTTTAATTTTAATAATAGCATCTGGCACATGATTAATAATTATTATTGGTATACATGCATTAATACTCATCCCTCCGTCTTATAAATCAGTCTAAGTTGTTAAAAATGGCACAGGATTTAATGGTATCCATTTCCATTGGATTCTACTCGAGGAGGAGGTGGAGGTGCCGCCATTGTTTTTCTAGTATTTCCATTCGTCATCATCGGTTGTTTGTGTCCATTTGAAATGGGTCGGGTTGTTGGAATGATTTCAGGTTGGGATGGCCATGTTAATTTAAGACGATTTGTACCATCTTTTCCAAACATTGGAATTGATTCTGCATCAGAATATTCAACACGAATTGATGTAGATTTTCGAGCCAATTTACATTCAATGTTGGGTGTCACTTGAATCTTGATTGGAATTCCATTGTTAAATCTATCGTAAGAAACCTTGATTAAAATCCTGGACTTAAAATCAGACTTTGTTTATTAATTTCCTTACTTTAGACACTGTGAAGCGACCATTGTTAAAAATTCCCCCGTAAGATCCAGGGGTTGTCCTCCGTTAGGTGATGAAAGGATCCATGAACTTACTCCTTGGATTGATCCACAGTGGAGTCCCATGACCATATCTCTGTCATTGTTAAAATGTACAACAATCAATTGGTCGTTTCCAGGAGTAATACTTATGCCTTTAATTGTGTTAAGTGGGATTCCTGTCTTAAGACTCTTAAAAGCTCCCTTTGGACCATCTAATTTATAAATGGAGGACTCAGTGACTAGGATTGATCTCTCAGCATATTTTCCACCAGAACCAGGAGTTGCTTTTAAAATTCTTGAAGAAAAAAGTACTTGACGAAACTTGTCTTTTTGTTGTAATTTTTGAAAACTCTGTTGATAGTCTCTGGCTTGATTTAATCCTTCGCTTAGAAGATAGTCTCCCTTCCAATCTCTGTGCAGTCCCCAATTTCCTCTTCGTCCTTTGATTAATTCCGTGTGACAAAATACTTTAAGTCGTAATTGAGGCCATTCTTGTTCCGGAATGCGTCGTAGGATTTGAAGAGCCCACCATCGACCATATGCCGCTTGAATTAATCCAACGACTCGACGCAATGGACCTGCGTATAGAAATGCATGAATTGAATTTATTTTCATTAAAAATGGTATAGTAAATTTTAACCTGGAGCTTTAGGCCATCGAACGTGAATTCCACAACTTGGGACAGGCTGAGGCCCACCACCACGAGAATTGCGAGTTTTATTGTTTCTGGCTGATGATTGATTTTTGGAAATTGTTGTTGGAAATCCAAGTACTTTTTGAACTTCTGTAATGTATGATCGTAATTTATATTTTCGGTATACACCCATTATAAGATGAGCAGCTTTGAGACGTTTGTAATATTCACGAGCAAGGTAACCACGCCACATCTTTTGTAAGAACACAACCAAATTTGGTATCATGGCTGCACGACTCTGAAGGAATAGAAAGACGATTAATAAATTAAGCTTATTGTATTTTTTTAAAATTAATACCTTTTCAAGTTTAAAAAGAGATTGAGGTGTCCTCATAAATATTTTACTATTCCCATAGACAACATCATTGGTTATACTCTGGTCATGGACAATTGACATTGTGGCATCCTTCATCGTACATCTTTTTGGATTTGGCCAAGTTTTACTGGATAACATTTTATATCTCTGAACAAATCTTTCATAAGTTGTTCGATGGGCAAATCCTGCACGACGTACACGAACATTTTCAAGTAATCCCAAATAAGATACTTGATGTTGGACTCGTTCTCTGTCGAAAAGGGTTGGACTTTTGACATCGTTTGGTTTAATACATCGTACGTAGAATGGTATTTTACTTTCCAAAGTTTTAACAAGTTCAATCATTGAATTTTTAAAAATTGTTCCAGCAGTAAGTGGTCTTTTATTTGTAATTGTTATTGATACAGCACCATCTGGCCACATTGCAGATAGGAGTGGATTTTTTGATGTAAAGAGTAATCTTTTCATATCTTGAAATAATGTATCCTTATTTTTATCCAAAAATGAATCTATTTTGTACGTAACTTCACCAGCATAATGACTATCATAAAACAATAAATTAATAATTGACTTTTTAAATTTAAAAATTTAAATTACATAATTCTAAAATCTTGTGAATGGACCAATGTTTTATCGGATGGACTCAATTGACGACTTGTGTAGTGTTTGTGATTTTTTAAATTCCTGTCCATAGCTTCGAGTATTGTTTGATCTGTAATTGAACCAACGGAGAGACAAGCTTCGTCCATGATTGAAATAATTCCCGAATGAGGTCTTTCAACGAGGTCACAAATAATTTGATTATTAAAAAAATCAATATGTGTCCACTTAATTCCTTCTCGCTTGTATTCTTCCTGTTCCTGTTGAAGAACAAGTTCTGAAAAAAATAGAAAAAATAATCAATAAATGTTGTTATTTTTTAAATTATAATTTAATTATTTTCTTCTTACCAATAAATAATTGTTGTAATTTTTCATTGCAATAATTAATACAAAATTGTTCAAAGCTATTTGTATCCAGTATTTCAAATCCATAAATATCCAAAACTCCAATGACAGTCCCTTTGTATCCTTTTGTTTCATGTGGTTTAATTGCAGTGTTTATCCTTTCTACAAGCCAATTAAATACTCTTCCATAAATAGCCTTTGCTAATGCATCTCTTGCAAATAATGCTTGATCTGGTGTTAGGGATTTTTTAACCACTTGACCACCAGCTGCAATTGCTCGTTCACAAAGTACATCCTTAAGTTCTGATGATTTAACACCAAGAAGTCTCGATGCAGAATCTAAAGAAGATTTGGATCCGCTTGAAATTTTCGTACTTTCACCACCGTCTGAACTTAATGTAACATTCCCCAAATGCAAAATGGCACCGACTACATCCCAAGCTGTTGTTGATTCCAAATCCGAAATACCCAAAGTTCTCAATGCAGAATTGACTGATTTAAAATCATTTTTGTCATTTATTCCATCAAGACGTGTTACTCCACCTTGTTTTGTATAATGATAAAAATCCGGTGACTTTGATAGGTCTCTCTTCTTAAGATCATTTTCAGATCCACCAATGAGTAATTGATAGAATGAATGAAAATTCCTTTCATTTGATTGTTGGTAAACCACACGTGATTTTTCAAGTAAATAATTCTGTATTTGTCCTCCAATTGGATCACCCTTCCAATCAAATTGTATGTCCATATATTTACCAAATCGTGAACTATTATCATTACGACTCGTTCGTGCATTACCAAATGCTTCCAAAATACAATTGGATTGAATTAATACATTTTTAACTCTTTCTACTTCTTGATGTCCACTTGTATTTGTTACTGCAGCAATATATCGCATTATTATTTTAGATGCTTCTGTTTTTCCACTTCCTGATTCACCAGATATTAAAATACAAGTATCTCTTCCTGCACGACGCATTGTACGATATGCTGAATCGGCTATGGCAAATATATGTGGAACACGCTCAAATATTTCACGCCCTGAAAAATATATTTTATTAATCTCAACAAATTTATTGCAAAGAGGAGATATTAAGCATAAAATTGGATTAGAGAATTTATTAAATGATGCAACTGAAAATTAAACCAACCACGAAATAAACATTATGAAAGTAAATTGTTTAATTCTTTTGTATATTTTATAAAAAAGTGATTTCCTTATATTAAAAATTAATTCATTAATTGTGATTACCTTTGTACTCATTTACTTGTTCGGGGCCATAAATATTAAGAGTTTTATATGGATTCATTGAAACACAAACTTCTCCAATATATGTATAAATTCGACCGGCCTTGAATCTAGAAACAAAAATTAAAATTTACAAAGTGTGAAATTGCATAATTGCATCTTCTTTCCACGGTTTCTTCTTTTAGTTTTTTATTATCTTTGATGGTAACTACAAAAAAAAATTAAGGTTTACAACCACACACACATGCATAATATTGAAAGATGTTAAACATATTTTTATTTTTCTACTTCTTACAGCAACTTCTGGATTAGATTACGATGGCATAAAATCCCGGGATTTTATGCATACGAAGTTCCATTTCTTACATTATTCTTCCAAATATAGAAATACAAATAAAAGGAGGAATTTTTTTATGACCAAAGAGAATTTTATGAAAGCACAGGCGAGAAATTATGAATGTTTCTTCTTCTTTTTTATGGTTGTAAATAAAATTGCATCTGGATTAAAAAGAAGTTAAATTATTTTTAATATTTATTAGTTTTGTGTGTGAGTATTCAAAGAAGTGACGCAAAGGGAAAAAACCGCAATATCCGAAGGACATCCGAATTTTTTTTGGGGGAAGTGAATGACTCACAGAATCTCCCTTCTTTGACTTTTTTTTTGCAAAAAACTTACTAAGGATACTTTGAACATTTAGTAAGGATGATACTATGGAACAGATGAATGAGTCAGCAAATTCAAAAAGGTAGGGTGTGGTTTTTTAGGCTATGAAAACAATGAGTAAGTTTTTGATCTTGAGAGTTAATTTATGGAAATGATGTGATCTTTATCTTCATTTGAAATAATGGAAAAAATCTTCTTGCATCATTACGCAATTCTTAACCACTTCACTTCCTAAATTAAAAAAAAATGTCTTATGTAATAATATGACACACACAAATGACACAAATCCATTTTATAGTATTTATATTTGAACTAGAAATTATTATTAATTTAATTATTTTGATTTATATGTTCCACACCTTCATTTCTTTAAAATGAAGGTGGGTATAAGATGAAGATGGGATGGGATGAAGGAAGAAGGAGAGTTTAAATTTATGAAAGGATGATAAAGATTCAGTCGTGCGAAGTTAAAAAAATCTTAATTGGTAAAAAATAAGTGTTCTTGACCTTTTGGTTTGGTTGTGGTGTGTAAATGTAATATAAAAAAAAATATCAAATTGAAGGTAATGAACCTTGCAGTTTTGTTTGTGTTTTATGAAATTATTATTATTTTAAAAATTTAATAGAAAATTGGAGTGAATAATTTTTACACACGACACGGTTGTGTTTGATGGATGATTGACGGATGTTGTTTTATCAGTTTATGATAATTAAGTATCCTATCACTTTTTATTATTTTATGAATAGAAGAGAGTTAACATTTGGAATGTTTAAAATTTGAAAGGATAATCTAAGTAGAATAAAGAGAAAATTGTTGCCTTGAATTTAATTAAAGTTAAGTGTTATTTAAAATGATAAATTGTAGAAATAAAACTCATTGTTCTTAAATTGATAATAATAAATTCAACATTTTATCATCTGAATAGAAATGGATAAATGGTATGTGCGTGTGTGTATTTGACATTTTAAAACAAATTGAATAAATATATAATGTATAATTTTTTATTTTAGTCTTGTTAGTAGTATGTATAATGTATAGTAAATGGTTGATGTATTATTTGTGGTTTTTGTAGTTATTTCCACTTGGGTAATAGTGGATGAAACAATAAAAAATTATCATTTAATACAATCATCCCATACATATAAAGATTTCCTCTCATAAATTATTATTAATTTCACTACTAAAAGTTTAATCTATTATTTCATTTTGTAAAATGCCGAAATGGAATTTTTAAAGATAATCAATAAGTTAATCCTTAACTTTAAAAAAGGATTAAAATTCTTTAAATTCAATACGAGTCAAAAATTGTTTAACGGCGTCTACATCATTCAAAAAATTTGAGGTTAAAAATGAATGAATTTATTTTATATTTTAAATGGACTAATTTTTTGGTTAAAATTGAATTGAATATTTTAATAAAAAATAAAATAAAATTAAAATATATTTACCTGATTTCTAAATTATCAGTAAAAGGTTCCATTGATATTTTGTCCAAAAGGACAAAATCACCCACACCGACATTATCATGGAGTGCCATTTTTTAATTAATAGAACCTAAACTCAACACTCCAACTTCAGTTTTGTAACTGTATTAAATTTTATTAATTTTGATTATACTGATAATCATTTATTCCTAAAACTGGGAACTTTTTTTTCCTGTTATTTGCACAAACGCTGGTGATAAGAAAGAGAGTCAACCGCAAAAATAGTGAATGACGTTGAAATAAATGGAACAGGAATGAATAACGAATAACAATAAAATGAAAGGAGGCAAAAAGTGGAATATGAAGGGGGTTTTCTAACAAATGCAAAAAAAATTGACACTTGCTCTTAAGTCTTTAAATGATGTAAGCTTTTGCAAAAAAAAAAATTAATCGATAAATCACGTATCTTTGAATTAAATTTGTAAGAGTTTTTCCAGAATAATAATCAATTCCACAAATAAAAGTTGATCCTAATGCAAAAATGGAAAAAATATTCTTGACTTTACTTTGTGATGAGTAAAAAGGAACTGAGCAAAAGAACTTATTACATGAGTCAGTTTAGTGAGATTGATTTTGTTCATCCGTTGAGTTTAGGTTAACGTAGTCCTGCAAAAAAATATTTAGGAGGACCCCCATGATAAGATACAAGACAAGGAAAAGTGAAGGGATCATGTATACATGTTAAGAGCATAAAAAAAAGTATACGAGTATTTTTGATGAATAAGATAATAATAAAATGCTTTTAGGCTTAATCTAATTTTGAATACGGTTTCCGTTTACATGCCTTGTTGTTTGTTAAGGTGGGTGTGTATATAGTTAGTTTGGCTTCTTTGGTTTTATACACAGGTATAAAATTCTTATAAGCTCATATTTAATTTGCATAAGAAGATCCCAAAAAAAAACACAACCAACATCGGTCAATGAGCTTTACTTCAATCCAATCTAACCAAAATTCTAATTTAACATTCATAAAAAAACTTATTCAAAATTAAATTAGGCTTCCTTTTCCAATTGTTTTCTTTAAGAACACAAATATAATATTTTTCTAAATTACTCCAAACAAATATTAAAATATGGGTGGTTTCTTATACAAAATTACCTTATTTTATAATATACTTCTTAAATTCATTAAATGAATGGAAAGATAATTTCATTGCAAACAATTCAACACCCAAGTCCATTCATGAAGGGTTTTAACATAACTTATGTTACTATTATTAATAAATTACAATACAAAACAGTACAATGTAGAGTAGGAATTTAGTCTTTTGAATATCTTTAAGAAAATGGTGACATTACCTGGAGAACTTTGTTTAAGTTGTGTTAATATGTGGTACTACGTTGGAATTTGTCCTTTTAAACTTAATCAATCCAAAACCACTCGTATATGTAGAATTGTGACTAATAAAATTCAACAAGTAATTCAAATATTTCTAAAATAATATTAATATAATTAATTTTAATAATATTAGGTAATCTGTGGATTTAATACAATTTTTATAACATTAATCTTCCTTTCTTGGATGAAAGTAGAAGCATTTAAAATACAAGAGACAAAAGATTTAAAATATTTTCGTATAGCAATTGTTTTTGGAAATTTAATGATATATTTTACTTATGTAATAACTGTATGGACACGTTCTAAACCATTTGAAGATTTTGTAAATTATATGAATATAATTTACTATTACAAACTAACAAATTACAATAAACAAACTATTAACAAGGTTAGATAAATATTAAAATGATTATAATTAATTAATACATTTTTGTATACTTTTTATTATATTTAGGAAAAGTTCTTTGTACGTTTATTTGTATTAATTCAAATATTTGGAAATATGATTTTGTATTTTGGATGGAAATTAGAACGTATGGATTGGAATTGGGATAAATTTTTTAATGATTTTTGTGAAGATGGATTTAATTTTTTATTCTTTGATTTATTTGGATACAAAAGAAGTGAAAGTAATAATGTTAAATTGTTAGCTTTTACTTCAATGACTTTAGGAATGGCTATCCGTACGATGGTTCGAAGTGTCTGTCAAGCAACATTATTAGTCTATACGTATTGTTTAATACAGTGTTTGGGAGTGGTTAAAACAAATCTTAAAAATAAAACAACAGTTAAAGAGGTAAAGAATTTTAATTATGTATTTCCTATTATGTAATTTTATGATTATAAATTTATTAAAAATAGGGTTATTTTGAACTTTGGAAATTGAAAACATTGTTTAATTTAAATAGTAAAGCTAATGGAATTTTAGCATTCGGTGGTACATTTGGTGGAATCCCTGGATTAATTAGTATATTCCCTGAATTAATTCAACCGTATGGACCTGTTGTATTTATTAGAACTATTTTTGCTTTTACACCAACGTTTGCATTTTTAATAGCTTCTGCATGGACAACAAGCAAAGTAATAAAATATATCAATTATCATAAATGATAACGTTAACGTTATGAAATTAGTTGAAAATTTTATTACAGGCACTGGGAATCGAACCCAGGTATCTCAATTGCCG
>JAQGCN010000726.1:0-15703 GCA_034699725.1 Friesea truncata | reverse complement strand
TCAAAAAAAAGAGTCAAAAAGGAAAAGAAAAACAAAAAAGCGAAAGTTGTTCTTCTTTCCGTGTCATTATGACATGACATGACACACGGCTATTAATATTGTAACTACAACCAACGACCCCAAGAACCTCAGAAAAACTACAACCATTTCTCACTCCTCAACAAACACAAAACACTCACTCATCAACACCAAACAAAATCAAAGGAAAGGAAATTCACTTTTAAAAAAAATTTCACCTCATTTTTTCATTCAATCTTTCGACACTTTACTTTCTCTTTAGAAAAATTTCTTTCAAACTTCTTCTTTGCATACAACTTTCTTCTTTCATTATAAATTACAAAGTTTATCAATATACCCCTCATTCAAAAGAAAACCCTTTTCCTATGATTATTAGAATTAGAAAGCGAAAACAAATTCGTAGAAAACATGGGTGAGCATTAATGCGTTGTTGGTTCGAAGAAAGTTTATTTTGATAAAATCACCGGGGATTTTTATTCTAAGAGGATGACCGTGATTTCTTGGGCTGTCTCCCTAAATTCGAGTAGAATAAATGGAATCTGTCAGTGTAAGGAGGGTTTTGATGCATGAGATTCCATATAAGAAATCTATCTTCCATTTCTACTCAACTAAAAATTCGGGAATTGATTTTTCTGAATTGAATGGAATGGAAATTGGACCCCTGGTCTGGACTTCATCCACTCAATGAAAATATAAATAAAACAAACCCATTATCATTCCTTACAAACAAATTCACATTCAAATTCAAGATTTCAAATCAAATATTTGCATCTTGTTATTTATATCTTATTTTAATATTACCTGGTTCATATGATGTGACTCAATCAATGCTTAACCCATGTAAAAATTTTCAAGCTTTCTTTTGATCTGGATTGACCTTATTTGGAATATGCTAGAATAGCCTTGAGGCAATTTGTATTTACACCATAAAATACACTGCGGACATAAACTTTTTATCTTATTGTTGATCATTCAACACGTCTTTGGTCCCAAGGAAAGCCCGAAGTCCATTTCCTCGCGTCTTATCTAACACACATTATTCACTCCCATCATCATCTAAACATCCAACGAGAAGAGTCACCATACAAGAAAAATAAATTGTCCGCTGTTTGCATCTTTTTACATTAGGTTCTATTACACCCATTACGTTTGTAATGATATTAGGTTTAGAAAGAAAGCATGAAAAGAAAGTCATTGGGTTTTTACCATCATTGTGCTATGAATAGATGTTGTTGTTTTTACCTTGAAGGGATAGAAATTTTGAGCAAGAGAAAGTGTTGGTTTTTGGTAGTCGTGTCTCATTCTATTCGTTTCCACTTCAGATTTCCCGCCTCCAAGGCTTGATGACCGAAAAAAAATTTCCTTCTAACAGCTCACTTTCTCTGTCCAATTGGATTACGAGACCTTTTCTCTCACTTCCCAAAAATCAGGAACCCTAAACTCACTTTCCATTCTTCTCTCGTCTACTGACCCTTTTCTCTGATTTCCAAACTGAATTTCAACTCAATTCCCATTGGGTGACAAAAGGATCAAACAAACTATGCGAATTCCAATGAAGGCCAAAGGTCTAACTTGACAAATAAAAACTATTACTTGGGATAGAAATAAAAAATATGATATAAAATTTTGGATTAAATTGAAAAAATGTTTTTACAAGAAAAAAACGAAATATTTTTCAAATAATTCCTTAAAATAAAGTTGATGTTTGTAATTAGAGTAGTAAAATATCTTAAGTATAGACATAACAGATATTCACATAAGATCATTTGAAGTCAACGAAGTGTCGTCTTAACATTTCACCATCACTGATGGAATAAATGGAAAGAAAGGGATAGGGAGAAAGTTAGGGTGGCTAAATTTTGGAATTTTAAGGATCGTTTTCTTGAATTGATCCTCTTGGTAAAGAGTTGAGGAAATAAATGAGAGTTGAAATCCCAGTGTCCTCCTCATGAGTCAACAATTTATATTTAGGAGTGAGGTGCATACGAAAGTAACAGGAGGCTCCATTACGAAAACGACTCAAGAACACTTCTCAAAAATCAAGCTACCAAGGGAGGGCCTAAGCATCCAAATTTCAAATCGTGTGCAATTTGTCTTTTTTCTCTAACTGGAGTAAAAATTTCTTCCTGCTTCTACTGTAGTTTAGTAGTTACGATAAAAATTGAAGTATCACTGTTTTATAACTCTGAAATTGAAATTGTAAATTTAAAATAGCAGTAGCATTATATTGTTGAACCTTGTGAATGGTCTTGAAATTCCTCATTTCCACTTGGTGCCTGGAGAAGAAGCGACTGTTACTTACCAACCGAAGCACGTCCCATGTCCTCTCTCCCATTTTTCCTCTCTCGTTTTCCCCTCGAAGAAAATCTCCTTGTTAGACTCGGAACTTAAATAATTTCACCAAGAAACAGAATTCACAATTGTCATCTCCATACAAATCTCGCTTGGATGGAATTTAATTTAATTCTCTATGTCTCCAACTTCAAAATTACGAAAAGACTAATCCTTAGTCTTAACTACAAAACACAACGAATGAATTATTAACCACAAATGCTCCATCTTTTAAGAGGTTCCAAGTTTTCAAACCGCCTGCATTACATTTAATATACTTTACCGTGGAAAATAATATTGCTCAATTGACTAATTGAGAAAACGTATCCAACAATTTCTAAAAATAAAAATTATTAAACCGTAATATACCTTTTTATAATTTTGATATACATTTTTAATGACGCTAAACTGAAACTAAAAGTATCAAAAAAAAATTCGCATGATTTTATCAGCTCTAAAGTGAAAGTCTCCTACCAATCTCCCCCAAAATTGTATACTGTCTTGATTCCATTTTAATGAAAAGATTAAAATAACGAGCCGACAAAGCACTTTAATCACAATACTTTTGTATTAATTTAATGCACCATCATGAGAAAAACTTTTTTGAAAATCTACCACGACATTGCGGGGGTGCCATCCTTTGAAATTTTATTCCTTATGATTTCTCCTGGTTTTCCCATGGGAATATTTAGAACGTAAATGCTGATTGGCTCCTGCTGACGACGGCATAAAGATAGAATTTCAGAATTTTGATATTGAGCTTGGTGCTTGGTGAATTTCGGTGTGTAAGTGCAACAGATGGTAGATTTAATTATTTATCTCCGCCTTTTTTTCTCTTATTGGATTATGACATCTGGACGAAAGTTGTCACCCGGATTTTCTCTGTCTTTCTCAAATCCTCCTTCAAAATCTCACACCCAGAACTTAATGGACTTTCACCAAACCCAAACTTTCTCTTTTCTCTCAACCCTAAAACGGAGAAAAGTAGTAGTCTCAATCCAATACTCAAAAACTAGAAATTCGCTTTGTGTTACACTGGATCTCCATTCAAAATAACTTAACTCCAACATTTTCAGTCAGAATCTTGTTTTCATGAACCTGTTATAACTGTGTGTAATGGAGAAAAGAAAAGAAAGTAATGCCGATTTTTGTAACATTTTTTTTATTGATTTTTACGAAAATACTCATAAACAGTATAAACATAAATCCACGCCTAAAAATTTTGACTCGTTTTTTGATTAGGATAAAACAAAAATGACATAGAGAAAAATTAAATTGACTAAAAATACAACAATAAATTACATAATTGGTAACAATTAACAGGAATAATCTGTCTAAACATATATTATTTATATTAATTTAAGGTTACAAGGAAGCAGATGCCATGCATAATATTAAATTTTCAAAAATTCAAATTTAAATTTTCCCGTACTCATAATTATGAGTTATCGGGAAGCAAGATCTTGGTTAAGAAGACACAGAGGCAGGGGAAATTTAAATGCCAAAATTCCCGCGTTTAAGTCTAATTGTGGTCTATGTACAGGCTCTTGAGCAATCTATTCCTCTGCTTTTATGTTTTCGATTCTTAATTAATAATTAATTATACATTTAGGACTATAACATTATAATTTTTGCGGGGAAAAATTCAAGTTACACGTATAAACAACTTCGTTGTTTCGAAATCTAAAATCACAATTATTTAGACATAAGTCTACTAAAATGCTACACATTTACTTAAATTTAATTGGGAAGAGAAAGTAAGGTGTCAGACGTCAAAAATTTCGATCTATTGCTTTCGGTATTTTTTATTTTCATGAATCTGGAATGTATCTTTATAAATACTACTGACTAGATTTGAGTTTGATATCGAGTTAAGAGAGGAGACAAGTGAAGTTTGAATTTTACCGCCTAATTGTCAGGCGTCACTCAATTTTGACGACAGAATAAATTCCATTAATTGGGGTTTGAATTAGTAACTTTTTTCCGGAGAGAAACTCATCAAAACAATTCAAAAAATCCAAAAATCTCTCGACCAATCAGGAACGAGATTTTGTTGACTTAAGAATTATACACTAACTACAGAGTTTATTGCTCTTGGAATACGTTGAGACAGAGTTTATTGCTCATGTATGTTAAGTCTCATGTTGGCCTTCAGTTATATTATTGCTATGCATAAAAATATTGTAAAATTTCTAGAATTTTTATATAAGATACCATAATAATTGTTTTATACGACAGACAAGAATTCGTTTTTGTAAAAGAGAAAAAAATGGAAGAATTGTGCAATTATGTGCCTGGCTATTAATATTTCAGGTTAAATCAACCAATAAGTTTGTAAATAACTTAACTTGATCATAGGAGTATTTGCCGCTATTATTAAAGAGCTATAACTAAGAGTTATATAGTTAGATTTTCGTTGCAAAGTTTGAAAAGTGGTGGACAACGGATAATTGACAATCTTAATTGAGTGTCATTCCATCCGTTTTACGTCAGAGTAGTCCTCTAACACGCAATAGTTTGAAAAATTCAGTTAAAAATAAAGCCGAATACCCCGCCTTAGTTAACAACTTGTTGCAAGGACTTTCAATTTAATTCCAAAGGTATAATTAAGAGACGGGTTTAATGACATATTTTCTAAGGATTTTCTAATTATAGAGAAAGTCAACTGTTGATTATTGATAAAAACTTAGTTAACTATTCTATTAAGAAGGAACTCAAACTCACTTAATTTAAGAATTGAATTATCGATGAGAATAAAAGACTCAAAATCTAACAGAATTCAAAATTGCTCGGGTATGTAATTAACAACTCAATACACTTAAAATAGGAATTTTAATTCTAAAGTGAAATGACTAGAGAGCACTCGACGTTAAGGTTCGTAAACCTTATTTGAAACTAGATAAGAACAAGGTCTCAAAATATTAAGACTAGAATTTATCATTTGACTACAAAATATTTATATGAAAAAGTGGGTACTTTATCATAAGGTTAAGATGTAAGAAAATACGATGCAAATAACAAAGTAATAATGTATTCTATTAGGTATGCATGAGAATGCAAGAAGTTATATTAACTTATATATAAGTCCTCCTTATATTAAAGGTAAGGATGTTGTGTAAATACAGGATAGAGAGGTTGTTATAAATAGTAAGAAGGGAAAGAGGAAAGTATAGATTAGTAGTAAAGGAGGGTAGTTTTTAAGAAGATTGAAATTTGAAAGATAGAAGAAAAAGATGAAAGTGATAGTTCTTTGCAGCTAGAAGGAAGAAGAAGAAGGGCTGCTTTTAGAAAGAAGAAGAAAGATGATAGAGTGAAAGTGTGAAAGAGAGTGAAAGAAGAGTAGACTGGATGTAAATTCCAGAAGAAAGGAGAAAAAGTAGTGACCCATGAGTGGGTCTTTAGAAGAGAGGAGTATTTTGGGCCAATCGGAGGAGAGAAAGCCTAATCCTTCTAAACTTATACTACGTTACTATACTACTGGTATAACTTTAGGATATCCTATGTGTACTGGAATGTGTCTGAAGTGAGGATTAGTTCCTTGGACGGAGAAAAGAAGAGGACGTGTGGGTGTCCGGAACTCAATCAAAGTCACACAACAAAACTAAACTCACTCTCAAATAAGAGTACACGAAATACACGAGGAATTACACCTAATCCAATTTAAAATACACTCACTGGACTTATAAAAGGAAGGAATGCTACAAGTTGCTCTCTTTAACTGACTCAATGCTTAAAAGCTATGCATGCATCCGTATCTTTCGTTACTACTACATCAAGATGACAAAAGTAATACAAATACAGACGATTACAGGAGTAGTTGTGTGACAAGGATGAAATATAAGTTTGCAAATTTACGAAATAGTACACATATACAAATGCTAAACAAAGAGGAGGTTTGCGTATTAAAGTGATGAAGCACATGCATTTTTGTTAGTTAAAGTGTAATTATAGCTATTACATTTCTATTTGCTAAAATATAGATTAAAAGTCAAGTATTCGTTGTAATTTGGAAGTATTTCGAAATATTTTGTTGCGTTAATGTTCTAATTAACTTTCTAGATAAGCCTTAGCTATTATTACTTCTACTTGTATTCGTTGTATTGTGAAACATCTCGTTGACTTTTTTAAATAGCCTTATCGAGTAGGGTCTTTCAATTATTCGTTGGTTCGTATTTGGACTAAAGTTCATAATTAAATAGGAAAAGTTACTATCCTCGATTCTCCAATGACTATCATTACGTTAGATAAAGATTTCATTAAATTGCTTAAGTCATGAATAACCCAGCTCCTTAATTACACTAATAAGAGCCTCCAACTTAAATTTATAAACTACGTTTTGTTTGCCTGGATCAATAATAGTTAAATGTTATTGCTAAAAGGACGTATCCCTGACTTTTCAATATTATTTCTCGTCGAATGACGAAAAACTACTTATTATTATTGCGAACAGCAGTCCCTTAACTTTAACTCAAGTTATTGCTTCCGTTATTTGGAGCTAAAGATTAACCTAAAGACTAAATTTTGACTATTATGTATTGCTTGCTTTTCTAACGGACGTACTTTGTCTAAATTATAAAAAAGATTTTCATGAGTTTCTCTCCCATTTTTGTTGTTTAACACCAAAAAATTCAAATTCAAATTTGGAAAAACCTCATAATGTTTCCATTCTTCCAATGTAATTTAGTTAATTAGTATTAAGTATTGAGTCTTTGTTTTGAGTGAAAGTAGTTTGTCTTAATAAGGGCAGGAGCATTTTTTTATTCAATGCGTCAAATGTCATTGTCATTTAGTTGTATTTAACTGAAAAATTGTTATGCTGTATTAGTTGAAAGTAGTTAAACAGATTTCACGTTTTAGGCTTTCGACCGATCTAATTTTGAACCGTGTAGTAAAAACAAAACGCTGTTCAAATGCATGCAGATGGCGTTCAAAAAACTACTTCCATATTCATATTATATTAGTTTCGTGTTATTATAATGGCCTCGTGTTTTTTGTGATTGACCTGACATGCATACGTAAGTCGCTCACTTTCTCCTTTCCCTTCCAACATAAATTGTGTGGACGGAGGCTAATAAGAAATTAGGGGCTGATGGGACACGCAGAGTCCGTCATCCCTTTTTCCATTAGAATAATCTCGACTGGACATACTGCATTCTACAGGTCTCTCATGTAAGTTTTAACTTATAAGGTTTCACAGAGTATAATTTAAGAGAAATTCTATCCAACATGTTTCCAATTTTAAATCTAATTAATTCCTCCCTACTTCTCCTGTTTTAATCATTGTGTATTTGAAATAGCCAAAAGCAAACTTAATTTAAATACGGAAGTTTAAAATCATTCTGGTTTAATTAGTGGTAGATTTATTTACCTGCAAAAGGAAATGAATTCAAAATGTTGAAAATTGATCCTTAATTTTTCAAGTTTTTTAAAAATTCTTTTAAAAAATATTATCGGAGTTGTTGAATGCTCGCAACTTTAATTTAAAAAGAATAAAGAGAATTTAAATTTATTTCTGAAACTTTCTAAAGCTTTTTCGAATCTCTTCTTTTTTGGAGAATTTAATTAACCAGACTTTATTTAAATTTAAACGACTTATAAGGCTTTCACTACCATTTACTTTTAGTGTAAAATGTAAAAAGCATGTTAGTATTTTTTTCGTGTCCCATTTGAATGACTCTTGGTTTTAGATTAAAGTCGTGAGTCGTGTTTTGGTTGTGGTGTGAAGAGAAAGTAGAGAAAGCGAGAATAAATAAAAACGCAAACAAGTCGTTTAGAAATCAATGGAAAGTAAATATAAATATTGGAGGGAGCAACAGTGTATGATTAAAAGTCGGTCGTTTTTTATATTCCCAGGTGCCCTCTGCTCCTGCCCCACTTAAAGTCTTTCTTCAAAAGAGAAAAAAGAACTTTATGGTCTGTCCATTTCTCTCTCTTTCTCCTAATCATATTCTCCCTCACGTTTTTTTCTTGTGTAGAAAAAAAGAGAAAGGTAGAAAGTCGAGAGAAGAAAGTTGAAGGCTTTTGATGGTTCGTTTTGATTAAAGCCCCAAGAGACCAATTGTGATGTGATTGTGACGCTGTTGCTCTTTTTCATCTCAAAAAACTCAAAATATTACACATGTCTCCCCTCTTACGATTTCAAACTCAAGGGTTCCCGCTTCTCTAGAAGAATTTAAAAGTTCAAAAAACGCTAGTGCTACCTTTATCATCCTTAATCCGTTTCTTTAGTTTTTTTCCCTTTACTTAATCCTGTTTTCTTTCAAAAGCTCTGACTTTCTCCGTTTCAGCTTCAACTTTCTTTCAAATTCTTCTATTCCTAACAAAAGCAGTTTTGAAAATTAAATTACTGAACATTTCGCAGTTTTACCAATTGAGCCTGTTATAATTTTGTTTCAAGACAAAGAATACTAAGAATAGTTAAATTCATTTTTGTTTTTTTAGGCGTGAGATTGGATTTGTTGAATAAGAATAGTGATTCCATTAAAAGAGAAATCAGATAAGAAAATGGAAGGGGAGAAAGTCAGAGCGAGAAAAGTTTTCCCATTGCAAAAACCACTAGGCTTACACAGGTAGTTTTTTATGCGTCTCAAAATACCCCAGTTGGTCAGGAAACGGAAAAAGAAAAAGAAAAGAAAAAAGTAATTTCCATTTTAGAATTACCATTGGATTTAAGGGAGCTGAACAAAATTCTCACTTTCTCAAAATGATCTCCAAATCCTCTTCAGCTTAAGCCAGAACTTTCTTTTATTCAACAAGTAAGGGAAGTCATCATTTCGGATGCATCCTTCTGTAGAACTTCAAATCCTTGAAAATAAATAGCATACTTCCGGAAGCTATCGGAATCTAGACTAGGATATACTTGAATTGTTGATTTCAATTTGTGGAAATTACGTTTGCTTAAACGCATGGAATGTTTCGTTGTACAATAGAATGCTTCGTTGTATTTAGGAATGTTTCGTTGTAAAATCGGCAGTTATTCTAAATGTGATGTATTGCTATATTATTGCTTGAGTTTGACTTATTATTGCTTCGGAATGACAAGGATGTAATATATTTTCATCTTAATATTGAATTCCATTCAATTAATTAGGTAGCTTGCTGCTGTGGTCAAGAGATAGCTCTTAAAAATCATTCGGTATTGAATGATGGTAGCCAGTTGGATTCGGGTAGTTTCAAACAGAGAAATGGCGTCTGAGAAATATTTTTGCCATTTTGTAAATTTTTAAGAAGTGGTAATTTCTACAATGACTTCTACAGGTGGTACAGTTTCATTTCCTGTACTGTTATTATTTTCTTCATTGCTTGATTCGTAGTCTACTTCTCCCTCCTCCATTTCATCCCCATCTGGGCCCTCTTTAAAACATGCAGAATCATAATGTTTGTTTAAGTAGGATTTTAATGCAAAACTCTTTTGACATCTTTTGCACGAGTAATTTTTAGCAGCTGAATGAGTCTGCATATGGGCCCTTAGATTTGACCGATCTGCAAATGCTTTTCCACAATGTGCACACCCGTATGGTTTTTCACCCGTGTGACTTCGCATGTGACCTTGAAGTAGCCAAGGGCGTGAAAATGCTTTACCACATACGTCGCATTTGTGATGTAGATTATGTGTTAGAATGTGCATGGCAAGGGCTGGCATACTGACGTAAGCCTTACCACAGGTTGGACATCGTTTCGCAGATTGAGAGTCAAGACTTCGGTGGGTCTGTTTATGGCGAGACAGATTCGAACTCGTTGCGTAATGTTTGCCACATTCAGAGCACGTATACCTATAAAAAGAAAGAAAGCATTATATATTTTTCTTACAACTTGAACCACCAATTTTTTAAATTTTTTTAAAATTGAATTATTTTATTTAGCAGTGCTTCAGTCCTGGTGACTTAAAATAATGAAACACATCAATTTTATTTTTGTAAGTTTCTTTCTTAAATGAAATTGAAATCTGCAGATGAGAAAATAAAGAAAAAGTTGATCGAAGTAGTATTTAGAAGCCTCTGAATACATTTTAATTTTAAGGATACTTTAACATTAAAAGTTTAAATTTAAAAATTTGTTTATCATACCTAGTTTTAGAATTTGAGCTGCCATTAATCGATGGGCAACTTTCGGAGTCTGATTCTGAATTCTTGTAATCTGAAAGTGGATCTTTAGGTAATTGTGGTGAATGTGGTTGTGGTTGGGTACTTTTTTTCTTTGATCTTCCATCAGATACAAAAAATGCTTCATAAGTATACGATACTGTGCGTGGTCTTGTCGTATTCGAGAGCGTAGATGATGTTGAAGAAGATGAGGAGCCTGGTGTTTCGGTTTCTCTTATCGACAGAGTAGGGGGTGGTGTTGAGGTATAAGGGGGTGGATTGGATGAAGTTGGGGATGCTGATGCTGATGATGGGGGTGTAGGTGGTAAAAGAAGCGGTGATGACGCACTTAAATCTAGTATCGCATGCGCAGTTGTTAAGTCTTCTGGTCTGCGTTCAAAAAGTGACGAGCATACAGTTTGTAAGCGGAGTTTTTCTTGTTCCACAGCAGCTATTGGTTCTGGTAGATTATATGGACGATACAGGTCACGCTTTTTAGGGGGTGGAAGACAACCGAAACGGGCATACCGAGATCTTCCATGTGGACCGTGGTTAGTGTCCATATTTGTTACATTCGGGTCGTCTGGGAGTGGAGGAGGCGGAGACTCTTGTAAGTAGCCTAAGAAAAATAAAGATTTTACTTAAAGAATCGATTTTCGATTTGTTACAAATGCCTTATGCAAAAAAAAAATTCCGGAATGAATGAATAACCTTATAAAACAGGGTCATTACAAAAGCAAATATTGGCATATTGTTAGAAAGAAACTAATTCTTGTAATGCAAATGCAAAAGTTTCTAAGTAATATTTTCTAATTTGAGGTAAAGGAGAAATTCTTGGCGAAACGAACTTGGAGAATTTGATTTGTTACATAAAACGCTCGGCATCTGCTTAGGGGATTAAATTATTTTTAAATAGAAAGCTCAAAGATGACAGAGTTAATAATGTATTTTTTCATGCTTTTTGGAATTTTTTTAATTGATAACTAATAAAAATCTTAATTTATATTGATTTATTTTAGTTCTGTCTATTTAATTTACGATTTGACTGATTGAACTGGAATCGTATTTAAACATTCTTAAAATACTGGCCTAAATAATTCTTTCTTTTGATTTCGAAGTAATTACTTTTCCAAAGTTATGTTATGATTGGTTGGAAATTTTATTACCACAATGACCGCATATTAAGAAATCCACGTGTGGGTGGGTTAGATTTAGTTGTCTAATTAGAGTGACAGTTTAATGCGTTTTTACTGTATTTTTTTACTCTTGACTTTCTCCTGTCACTTTTCTGTAGAAATTTTTTTAGTCAACAAGTTACTGTTGCTCCTTTTATATTTAATAATTTAATCCTATGCTTTTGATACAGATTCTCAGGATTTATTTTCACCTTACTGCTTTACTGGGTTTTAAATTTTGAAGTGGAAGAGAAAAGCCATAAAGTGTGTGGGCGTGGATTTTAATTTCTCCTTTGTAGTGGAGAAAGAGAGCTTAGCTAGACTTTCCTTTGTTGCTCTAAAATTGGACCTCTAATTAGGAAACAGGAAAACAACATCTTTTCATCTAAAACCGACTCAAAGATCTAACTTCCAAAATCAAAACTAACACCATACTTTAATATCTTTAAATTAAAAACTATGGTATTAAAAGCAGGGCTTACCATTGAATAGGACGGTGACTTTTCCTGCAGTTGGAGCAGGAAGCCAATGTGGAGGTGGCGAGGGAGGTGCTGTTGCCCCTTCCGTGGGACTCGATGGTCTCCATTCCGCATCATTTCTCTTAACTCCAGGATTAACATTAACGGTCACGTTAACATTATTATTGTTCCTTAGGATTTCCGCCTCTCTTTCTTTTTCTTTTTCGTAGGCTACTGTTTTCCACTTCTTTGCCATGAAACACCGTGGCATTTTTCCCCTAGTGCAATTAAATTAAGACTTAGATTATTTTCACATGACTAAAAATAATTGACCTTTTAGGACAATAACTCAAAAAATAAAGAAGGGGTAACTTAAAAAATAAAAGGGAACGTGTTGGATTGTTGGTGGTGGAGACTACGTGAGTGAGTGGGGATTCTAAGTCGGAGTCTGGAGCTTTTAATATGCCCGAATTTTATAAAAAGGGTCCAAAAGGAGCACCTGCGCAAGAAATACATCGATTCTACTCTCAATCTCGTTTCTGTTGCTTTTCTAGATTTCGGACTCTTACAGACTGAGTGGTGGGGCAACAAGTCTCATCCACCACCATCATAGAATCAGTTCCAGCATACCCCAGCATTGTTGTACTTCAAACAACCAATCAGAAGATTAGATTTTGTATTAGATGTAAAATAAGAATTTCAATGTTACAGAAGCTTTAGACGAGCTTAAGTTTCACTTTTATAAGCAGTGCTTCCGTTTCTCTTTTTCTTTATCAATACAATCACAGGCACAAGTAAATCATTTATAAATTGAAGTTATAAAAAGCTAACAAAAATGAATGACCATAGTAAGAAAACATTTGCATGCATTTCTCAATGAAGTTTCCTTTCACTTTTCATAAACGGTAGGAATCCATGCGTAACTGTTTTAAATACACAAGAATTTGTGGAACAGCCTTCCTAAGCAGACGCACATCCTTAAGTGATTTTATGGTTATAATGTAAAATGAAAGGTATGATCAAAAATCTTAAGGAACATGATTATATTGAGAATCCTTTCCTCTTAAACAGCAGTAATTATCCAATCATATACGATATGACAGATTTTTATTGCCTTCTAGAATTAAACTTTTTTACTTTTATGATTTTCGCTTAAAAGCTTGTAAAGACTTTTGATTTTAATTAAGGCATTAGTTTGACTTTCTCCTTAGGGAAAATAAATGCTTTATTCTGCCGCATTTTTATGTAAGGGTCTGCTGTTAATTGGCGTGTTCAGCGGAGCTGATCCCTGATTGGTGAAAGAAAGTCTCCGTTGTCTCCGTGAATAATTAGTGGTAATTAGTGAAGCCGTGGTCTTGAGTGAGAAATGAAGGAACATGATTGGTGGGGAGAAAGTAAGTTCAAAGAGGAAATTTCAATTAATTAACATAAGCGGGGTCTTCCTAAACACGGGATCCTGCGATCCATCACCAAAATTTCATAATTTAGATCGACGCTTTTGATGCAATAAAAACTTAAATTTATCCATTACAGAATAAAATCAACCATGGCATACAATTATAATCATCATATCCAGGTGAAGCAAAGTTATTATAAGTGACACACAAACTTTTTATAGTGGACCCCTATATATTTTTAAAAGAATAAAAGTTTATGTTGGCTTGGCACGTGCCTCACTTTCTGAGTGTTCAAAAAATCTATGATTTTCTTAATTTGTGACTGGAAACAAAGGAAAATTTTGGTTGCCGAGTTTTTGAATGGATTTCTCTAAGCCAAACTTTTTCAATTAGGAGTTCGGAAATGACGGAAAGTTGAGAGCCCGGATCACTCCAAAATCCACTTCAAATAAAAGGAAAAGTTGAGATTCCGAAAAATCAAAATGTCAACCAATCATCATCAACTTCACCAAATCAATCCTAATTACATTCTGCAGGATTATTTTAAGGAAAAAAAGAAAGAAACCATAGAAAAAGAATGAGTGTGTGAATAATAAATTTCAGAATCCATACAAATGAGATGTATTTCGAGCCAGGTGAAAATTCTGTAGTTGATTCTCTTGCAAGGAAACATATAAGACCCACCTGTCACCTTTTTTGGTTCTGGTGGATTTAAAGAATAAGATTCACTCCAAAATTTTCTAAAACTAGGTTAAGGTTTCAAGTATCTAGTAGACCGGAACACAAATAAGAAAACCCACACACGCCAAGCAGGAAATGGACAAAAGAAATATGAATCAATCTGCTCCATTATGAAAAATATTTAAAATGAAAAAAAAGGTCAACACCACAAGGCATCAAGTCAGGAGTTAGCAGTGCTGTGCACGAAACGTCATTTGGTTTTAATGGGTATGATTCATGATTTTCGACGTGGGAATTTGAAGAATAGGGAGATAATATCGTAATAGGATCTTTTTGATTTGTTTGTAATATTGATTGTGTGTTGATTAAAACGAGGGTGTACAATTCTCTCGTGCTAGCTCAGTTCTGACTCAACCTCATCGGAAACAAAAGAGAAAGCAACAGGAGCTGTCTGTGACTCCCGTCCACAATAATTAAGACTCTAATCTCTCCCCTTATAAAAAAAAGTCAATCTGAAATTCAACCCGTTTTCGGGTCCGTGAGAGGCACCAGGTGCATCAGGCACAGTTTTCAGGCTTCTGTTCTAATAAATTTTTTGCAAAAATTAAAAATATATTTAGCTAGCTCGACAATATGTGCTCGATGCATTGTTTGCTTGAAATCAGAAGTCACAAGCAGAATCCCTGTGGCGTTTACATTATAACGCAGAGGCAACTTTTCTAACAAAGCCTGAGCACTTAAGGGCATCTCAGGCAGACCTTTTTCTTCTGTTTGCTCAAGCTACGAATGTGTTCCTTAGATTTTTGTTCCTGTTAACAAGTGGATTAGAGAACAAAAGAGAAATAATCCCAAACTCGAATCAATATTTGTCTCCCTTATATTAAATATTAACGTAATTTATGAGACCCAGGATCCCCATTTGTTTTCTCAGCTACAAAAACTCACCAAAAGAACTCAAATTACCAAGCTTACAAATTCCTGTACGACAGTTACAAAATTCTTTACAACAATTTTCATGATCATTAATTTTTACAATAGCTTTTGTGATAATAATTTTCAACAATTTTTTTCAAACAAAGTTTCAGTTTCTCATAACGTTTTATTCATCCATGGGAATTGAAAATTAATATTTCAACTCACTACTCTGAGAATTTAGAGCCATATGCTAAATTATTTCTTTGTCTTTTAGTAAATTTGAATGGGGTTAATTTGGAAGATCGTCAGGTGGTGGTGATCTATTGGTTCATTTCCGGATATTTGTATTATTGGACAACAGGTACAAAAAATAGAATTAAGGTTCCGTGATGGCAATAAAAGTAGAGTAACAGTGCCGTTACTTTTCCCACGCTTTTTCCTGTTTTCTATTTTTCAGATCTAACTTCCGCAGTTTCCCTTCATTATGTAATCAACTGGAACGCACAAAAACTCAGTTTCCCTTTCCTCTGTTTTATTGTTATGAATCCACGCACTGTCATCCCTAACAAAAATATAATGATCCTAAAAAAGTCAACATAAATTTCAATCGAGATTTTGTCAATGACGGGTCTTCAAATCCTAATTCT